>UNPR01000030.1:0-297077 GCA_900536425.1 Hymenoscyphus linearis | reverse complement strand
TGACAGTAACCAATGAAAATCCTTGGATCGCTTAGCTACTCCAAGCGATCCCTATTTGCTATAAGAAACCTGGATGTGCCTGCTGAGGGTTACGCCTCCTATTATGACAAGTATCACGTGAGCACGTGATTCGTGACAACTATATAGAGAGAGAGAGAGACGTAAGAAAGTGTAGAGCACTAGTATAGTATAAGGTGTATGTGTATAAAAGACTTATAGTCTAATCTAGCTACTACTACGAAGGATATAGTGATGCCAAGACCTTGGCAAGCATCGTGACTGGAAGGTTCCCAAGCCACGTGACTAGGTTGTCACAGAAAGAAAGACTCTATTTCTAATATAGAGTATCTAAATACTAATTATAGGAATGTCTATATAATATACTAGTAAAATAATAGGTCTAGGTTAACTGGGTTACTATAGGACTAGTACTAGAAGATAACGACAAGACTATAGAACCCGATTCTTTTAAGTCGGGAAAAGAGTAGCTCTTAGTTGTAGTTAGGAACTAAGAGCGACGGAGCGTTAGTAGAAGGATAGAAAGAAGTAAAGAAAGTTATAAACGAGAACCTTATATATATAGACGTAATACTATAAGAAACTTTTAGAACATTTATCCTTATTAATAAAGGGTACTAATACTATACTATAATAAATAGAGACCTTATTCGTTGTCGTAGATATATAAACTAGTGCTTATTATAGTACTATAGGTATTCTAGAAGCTACTAAACATTAAGCTAATTAGCGAGATGTTTCTCTCTATCCCCTTAGCTGCTACCAGAAACACCTTTTTGTAGTCCGTACGCACCCCTGACAGAGGTAGGAACACCAACTTTTCAACATTAACAATACCACTCTTAAATACCCTTTATTAAATATTATTCGACGCGACTACCTATAATAGATCTAGGGACACGCTGTCTATATATTCTACCCTTTAAATAGCCTAGAACAGGCTTTAAATCTTTTAGAAAAGTACAAAATCAGCTTACTAAGAGATCGTGTTCTAAAAAGAGTTATATAAGGCTTAATTGCTAATAATAATTAAAGATTAAGCGTACGGAACTCAACAACCTTCGGCTATAACAGATGCGACGTGTTGTTATGTAAAAAAGGCCTTGTTTCTATAGTTTTTATCAAATATAGTACATTTTACACCTAAAGTCGTGAAATCATTAGGTCCTATTAGCTCGCTTACATCATAGAAGTAGGGCACGCTAAAAGGTGTTTCTGGTAGCAGCTAAGGGGATAAATAAGTGTAAGACCCTTCTCTCGAAGTTTTGTCTTAATATACTATAATTATTTATAAGCTTAATTAAAACAGAAAACATTATCAAAAGTAAGGACCTCTTAGACCTTATCTATAATTTACGTAAGGATAAAACTTCCCGTTTCTCTTTAGTATGTAGATTTAAATGTATACTAAGTATTCTTCGATGGTCTTAAAGTTATATACTCTCTAATTATTCTAATTAAAGTCTAAAACTCCTAATCTTTAAATATATAAAGGAGTCCTTTAGATAGTATTAGTCCTCCTTTCTATAAGTATTCGTCCGTATCCTTTTAGGCCTAGAGGTAAAATCTTCAGAACTAGTCTATTTAATAAAGATATTTCTTACGAGTCGGAGGGGCGATCCTCTAGTAGTGTTATGTCTCAGTCAATACTCTCTCAATCTCCTCGGCCGCCTTAGCAGTAATTGGTGTAATCTTGCGACGAACTATGATTCGATAGTGGTAATAGTTAATTGCTGATAATTGTGACGCTTGATAGTAGTGACTAATGTAAGAGTTAAATTCAGCAACGGGAAACACTACTGTCTCCAATTTTAATAACTAGATCTCATGTAAAGCAGCCTCCTTGATTGTCAACCAATATGTGCGCCAAGACTCGCTTATGCATATGCACCTAAGAGTACCAACAAGAGGCCGTCTCCCGGTGGACAAGATAAGTGGCAGACTTGGCGCTAGTGTTTTTGCGTGCATCTCACTATTATACCAACGCCAAGACTGACATTTATCTTGTCCACCAGGAGGTCGTGCAGCTTCAACGGCTTTTAGGCTGTCACCACTCAGCTCCAGCGCTCCAAGCGCTAAAGGATGCCCCTAACTGCTATTCTTTCAGGGAGTAATACGCTGCAAATCCGAAAACCTGAAAACAAAAAGGAGGCGCTACAGCTTCGAGGACTTTCGGGCCATCATCTTACTGCTCCAGCAATCCAAGCGTCGAAGGACATCCCCTAGCTGCTTTTATTTCAGGGAGTAATACGCTGTAAATCCGAAAACCTGAAGAAAAAAAGGAGGCGCTACAGCTTCAGGGAGGGACCTTTTGGCTTCCACCACACAGCTCCAGCACTCTAGACGCTGAAGGATACTTCACGAAGCTGAAGCGCCTCCTGTGCGTTTTCAGGTTTTCGGATTTGTAGCGTATTTTATGGCTCTCAACCCACTTCTCCAGCGCTCTAACCGCCGAAGCTGCCTTTCGAGGGCCAAGCCTGAAAACCAGAAAACCAGAAAAATATTCTCCCTTTCCACAAAAACTGAAGTTATCTAAGGCTGGTGTACATGTAGAGGGGGGACTTAGCCCAATTCTCCTCAGTCTATGGTCGTATGTGGCTATCATTCTACTAATGCACTAAATGAAGATTGCGAATGGTTGATTTGTGGAGTACAGTGCCAAGTGTATTCAAATTATATAACATACAAGGTATTAAAATGCGGTTGAGCCCTTGATTATATTGTGATGGAAAAGACTACCTATCACGTCTATATATATTTCTTGTGACAAAGAGGGGAGCTGGTAAATCAACCCCCGGGGGTTAGGTAGATCGACTTCCCCCCCCTCGCCTAATCGTAAAAATTCACCACCCTACTCTTTTAGTTGTAAACACAGTTCCTATTCGGGCGGTGAGTTTTTTTTCTAGAGCTAGCACTTAGGCAATAAATTATTTTTACTCGCGCACCTTAACTTTAAAGCTATTCGCACTTGTAGCCACCTAATATGGCGTAACCACTAGAGTCTCCTAGCACACGGTTACGTCGACTCTAAGCTAGATATTACTTTAATTGATCTTGTTTCTTGTTATTTGTCGTTTGTAATACTTGTAGTACTTATAGATAGAGCTATAGATAGGGTTACGAGTGATAAAAAGATCTCGCGATACTACCGTAGACGGATTTTGTATAGGACTTAATTACTTAGCTAAAAGTCGACTTTTTAACTCAATTTTTTTTTAAAACACTTTCTATATAAATAATAAGGAATAGATTAATTAATAACAGGGGGTCATCGTGCTTTGTATAGCGTAGTGTTAAGAGTAATATAAGGTTGGTGCGGATGACGCACCAAAAGCTCGGACCACCAATTAGGCGAGGGGGGGGAGTCGATTTACCTAACCCCCGGGGGTCGATTTACCAGCTCCCGACAAAGAGTGAGTGTTTTGGTATGGGAAGATGATTGCGTAGAGCAAAGTGAATCGATTCCTTACATGCCTGTTCACTAGACCACCTAAGCCTGCCCTCTTGCCCTCTTTCAAAGCTCATTCCCGAAGCTTCGTCCAAACAGCGGTTTACTTGGAACACTCTCAAAGAGAAAAGAGCACTTAGACCTAATTATACACTTACAACCCATAATTTCTCTGCTTCTTCTCAATACACACGCATTAAACTTTCAGTTTGAAGCTGCCACCAATAACACACTACCTTCTGCCGACGAGGAAAGAGACGTCGCTGCTGACTCTCCAAGAGATACAACTCGTGCTAGGGTGACTCGCTCAAATACTCCAGTGGGCTAGAAGATAGAGGAGCTTCATGCCATTCGAAAACGGACAAGGATTAAAGGTATAAGACTTTCTCCAAAATCTCCACAAAAAGGTTCTTAATAGTTCACGTGACAGCGCAAGTCCAAGTTCTTCAAGCAGATGTTCCGACGAAGTTATTCACGAAAGGGGGGAACCTTACAGGTAACGCAGGAAGTATGTACTACGTATGTTTGAACCAGATACAACATTGTTGGACTGCAGGTGCAGGTGATCTGGACAGTCCACGTGATATGCTGGGCTTGAGGCTCCCGTCGATAACCGAAGGTCCAGTGCAACTACACAACCAACTAGGCAATTCCTCCAGGCTTGAGCGGCACAATATCTTGAAAAGGTGTACTCGGAGCAATGACTGTCTCTTCCATTCACAACAAATGTCCATTAATACAGACTATTATTCCCGGAATCAGTAAGTGATTGTCTCTGCGTGATCTTGTTTCCATTGTGCAACCAATTACCTAGGTACTATTCAAACCCTCTCTTCTCTTCCACTCTCCTTCTTGCCACAAGTCACAACATCTCCGCAGAAGACAAAATGGTTTCCAAAGCAGATCTAACGCCAGAAACCCTTGCAATCCCTCATCAACTACCAAATTTTACATTGGAAAAGACCTCACTAGACGTAGCAACTCCAACTACCCCCACGGCCCCAAAGCCGCCTTTGAACTCTCCAACTATGTCCTTCTCACGCTCTCCATCGAATGATAGCAATGGCAGCGATATTAATACAGCTTCGACTTCGCCTCAAGTCTTACCCCATCGGAACCTCAAAGTCAACTGCAACGTCAATTCATCTTGCAGCACGAGGTATCCGCGCCGTCTAAGGCATTTTCTCAGCGTTCTGAAGAGAGTAATTTCCACTCACACGGGCAAAATCAGAGTAACCAGCACCCAAAATGGAAGTTGGAAACTCGACACTCTCGGTCCTGATTTGGAAACCGAAATTATGGAAACAGCCACCCGAGTCGCTTCCCTGTTTTCCTCGCGGTTTGATGAGCAATCTTTTTCATATTCAGAGGATATGTTAGGGAATCTTGAAGCATCAGAGCGACAAGCGGATTCGAGGAGATCAACCCCTTCGTTTTACAGAGACGAAAGCGTATCTCCTTCTACTGACTCAACTGATTCAACAACGCCAGTGCAAAGTAGAGGTAGGAGAAGGAGGAGCATTCCAAACTTTCGAGTCTTCAGCCATCCGAGGAATACACTGTCAAGCACAGAAAAGACTCCTCGCGGGACTTCAGCCAGCAGGAGTAACTCAGGAAATGGTATGTTTAGCAACACCCTCTCAAAGACAAAACACCCTCAACATTCGACCTCTCGACCTGTTTCCTCGGCGAGCAAACGAAGACTCTCCGAAGACTCTGCACTTGAAACTACAACACACAACTCCGAGAGAAACAATACATGCTCAGATTTATCTGAGCCATCCAGAGAACACCTACCTGCCTATTCACTAGATTCATCAAACCACTCTCCACTCCCCTCCTCCACCTCATCGGGAGAGAAATCAAGAGAACACTCACCAACAAGTTCCCTTTCTTCACTCAAACACACTGCAGTCTCCTCTCCTCTCCAATCCTGGCAATCCAAAACTCCACAAAGAGTGTCCTCACCCTTCAACTCCCCACCTCTCCCCAATCTCCAACTACCCAATTCCCACATAGACAATGAATGGGGGACCATAATCCACACCTCAATAAACCATCGTGTAAAGAAAGCATTGAAGCACTTCTTCCGCTTCTCCCCTCAAGCCTATGGCCTTCCTTGGCTCTCTTTGGCCATGAAAGAGGGGATCTACATCGGTATCAGGGATGTGCTGGAAAAGGACGCTTACTGGGAGCTTTGTGAGGGTGATGTGAAAGGGTTTATAGTTCCTGGTATGGAGGAGGTGGTTGGTATGATTTGGAGGGCGGTGGAGGAGTTGTCGTGCGGGTCTGAGAGATACAGTACACCATTTGCCCACGCAAATGATGCGGAGAATGATGGGGATGGGGATAGTGTGGATGGGAAGGAGGGGAAAGGGAATGAGTCAGCTGAAGATGAAGATCCTTCGATCAGTTCCCTAGATGTTCCCCACGGATCGCCTCTTTCCATCCAGCATCAAGCACCTATCTCAACACCTCATACTCTCCAGGGAACCCCAGATTCCAGTCTCACAACACAAGAACCATACCAAGGGCTTTCTCATTACGATTCAGATAGTGAGAATGACTAAACACTTGACGGATTTATTCTTCAAATACCCTAAGATAACCATAGGCTATAAGTAATCTTACATACATCTTAGCTATCTAGCTTATCTTGTTTCTTCATAATCATAGAAGCAAAACTTCATTGATATAGACTATTGCATCACCCTCAATTGCTTCCTACAAGCTCACGCGAATGTTTTCCTTCAAGTCAACACCCACCAAGATGAGCTACATAGGAGACACATCTACCACGACTACAAACCCCACAACCCTCACGGAATCCTACAGTATCCATCCGCGGACTTGACCCCCCAAGAAAAGAAAGAACGTAAAGGCGCAATGCCGCAAACTTAATGAACGCAGTAGCTATTTTGCAATAGGTGTTTTGATCGTTTCCTCTTCAAGTGAAAGAAACTTCATAGAACTAGAAAGAAGACGTGCACAATTCGAGTTAGCAAAAGCAAAAGCGGGAAACTCAGAAATCCTATTCATTTTTAATAGTATTCTAGAAGTCAAAAAGCTCGAAAATTATCGGGGAAAAAAAGAATAGAGCTTCATAATCATTATTTTCCTTCAGCAGCCTTGATTTGCAAAGCCCATCCCCCAACCCTCCCAAAAGGGAAACTCCAAAAGCACCCTACAGTAGACACCATGTGTGAAAAAGATAATCAACCAAAAGGATGCTGCAATAAAGCGCTGCTATAAAACAAATAAAGTAACTCCTCACCCCCACTCCAATCTAAACAATAAACAAAACACAATGAATCAAATCATATCATAGAATTGAAATCCCAACCACCAGCACGTTGGATCTGCTGTCTCGCCAAAAGATCTCGGCGGATCTCGTCTTCCGTCAGACGATCAATCCCACCCCAGTTGGCACTCGAAGTTCTATCCCGGAATTTGGGGAACTTGTCTTTACTCTTGTTAAAGACCTCTTCCATATTGATGGGTGCGGGAGGTCCAAAAATATCGGTTGGATCTCTATTCTCTTGCTCGGTTAATTGCTGTCTAAGAGCTGGCGACTCGATCCATGCAGCGCCCTTGAAGGCAGGTTTGTCGTCTCCGTCATCGTCGTCGTCATCTTCAGAGTCAGTATTTATTTCAGGCAGATCAATGGTCTCTCCATTTTGATATTGTGGCGACGATTTCGCAACGGACTTCCCAGATGACTTAGCAGTGGCTGGGCGAATCGGGGTCTTGTAAGCTTGTGCCTTGGCCTGAGTTGAGCTGGAAGCGAATGGAATAGGTCCTTTCGACATCTGTGCCATATCCATCGGATGTCCAGGTTTTGACTGGGTCCCATTATGCTGTGTCATCATTGTTGACCTTTGAAGATTGCTTGAGCTTGGGGGCACATTGGCATATCCACTTGGGAATAGTGACTTGGGTTGCATATCCTATTAGAGGTTAGTATCATAGCTGTGAGTTTGCAAAATGAGATTCTTACCTTTGGTCGAATACTGGATTGTCGAATAGGGGGTGCAGTCATCCTTGGCTGGTTCTCAATCAAATCGTCCTCGTCATATTCTTCCGTCTTGCGACGCTTGGACTGTTGCTCATTGTTGTACGACGGTCCATTTCGCTGAATTGCTGGGCGAGAATGTTCCTCTGCTGAGTCTTGCTGAAGAGGTCTCTTTGGGGGAAACTTGCTGACAATTTGACTTGCTGGATTGGGGGTTCGTCCTACCTCTTCACGAGGAACAGGAGGAAGTGCCTTATCCTGGTTGCGCACGGCGGGTGGTGGAGCTCTAGTTTGTTTTGCTTTCTCCAATTCTTGTCTTCTCCTCTCTGCAGCCTGTCGTGATGCGGACTTTTTAGCGTCAGTAGCGCTGGCTGCTCGCTCCCGTTCATTTCGAATTTCACGTTGTCGCTCTGCTTCCGCTCGACGCTGGGCTTCTTCTTTTCGGCGTTCTTCTTCCTTGTTCAAAGCGCGCTGTCTCTCAATCTCCATTTTAGCCTCTCGTTTCTTCTGAGCAGCAAGTTCATCCTGAATCGTTAGTTGTGAGCATTTAGTAAGCTGTGAATTTAAACGAACCTGCTCCTTCTTTCTGGCCGCAGCCTCCAAAGCTTTATTTGCTGTAGCCTTGAAGCTCGATGTAGATGCTTTACTTTGGATTGAACTTGAACTGGCCTTTTTCTTCAGCCCAGGGTTTCCACCGGCAGGTTGCGAAAGAGATTCTTGCAAAGTGGCTGCCAAAGTTGAGTTGGATGGATGGTATTGGTGACCACGTTGGGAGCCAGTGTCGACTCTGATAACTGTTGGTGGCTTGGCTTTTCCCAGCGGTTCCTTCGCTGGTCGTAATGGACGTTTTGGTCCCGGTCTACCAATTTGAGATTTCGGTCGAGGAATTGATGGTGGTGGCATTACAGATGCATCCATATCGACATCGCGTCTTGTAAGATCTAAGCTGCTTGCTGCGGCCGCTCTACCTTCAGCCTCTAATTGAGCTTTGGTCTTTCTTGGGCTAGTTCGACTCGCTCTTGGAATCTCGGTTTGGCTTGATTTCGCCGGTTTTTCGTATTCCTTTCGAGCGTCAACCTCTTTTTGCATTGTATTCGATCGTTCATGCTCAATATGGAAAGCTCGAGCTTCTTCCTTGACCTTCATACGGGCTTTCTCCAATTGATTTGACATCTTCTGTGCCTCTTTAGCATCGCGGCTCTCCTTCGCTTCTTCTTCCTTCTTTCGCTCTTCTCGCTCGGTCGAAGCTCGAGTTCTTCGGGTGTTTGCCTTGGGTGAACTCGAAGGAGCTTGGTCAGAATTAAAATCTGCGCTTGGTTCGGTGTCCAGTATTGGGTACAATGGGGATTTATCATGAGATCTTGGAAATACGTCCTCGTAAGATTGGTTTTCATGGTGACCGAAGCGACTTGATGAAGGGGAAACGGCGATTTTTGCTTCGGCGCTGACTGCTGCGCTACTGGCAAACAGGCCCCGCGAAGTTTTTAGAATCGATGAAAATTTATCCTTTGCAGCCTTCAGTGGACTCCCACGATGGTTTCTGAAAGGTGACTTTGGAGGCGTCGTTTCTTCATCATTGCTGCCGCTGGAAGGATTTGGATTCGAAACAGATATCACGCTTTTTGTTCCTGGAGAATCGCCGGCCTTCCTTGGTGAGCGAAGCACAGAGGCTGATACCGATTTAAAATGCCCCAAAGCACCTGTTTTTCTCTCTGGTAGGATGGGTTCACGGACAGGTGATCGTATTCGTGGTTCCTCTCCTCGCTTTGGAATAGTGAACTGGGATCCGCCGATGCTGTCCTTGCCATGAACTTCTTCCATGACATCGACAGTACGGCTTTTGGTCATCAAAGGTCTTGGGCTAAAGACGGAAGTATCTTGTGCTGCAGTGGGTGGGCCAATCCAACTATCTTCTTCTTCTTCTGGGAATGCGCCAGGGGTTGGACGCGCTTTGCGATCGGGAGAGCGTTGAGGCGACTTTTCCTTGCTTGCATTGGTTTGTGCCGCTGTAGGCTGACTTTGTTGACTAATTTGAGACGCAGCAAGTCCATTGCTTGTAATGGATTTGGATGCTGGTCGAGCTTGGGATTGGGATTGCCCAAGCATACTAATTTGGTCTTGCAGGCGTTGCGTAGAAGTTTTGTTATGAAGACGAGCCATCTTTGAGTCGTTCCCAATCATCGACACATCATTCTCATCCATATCTATGTCCATATCATCATCATCCTTGTTCTGGTGCTCCTGTCTAACATTTCCCAGGCTCTTTCCGCCGGTGGCACGCCCATAATAACTTGTTCTCGGTTGATCTAAATGACTAGTTCTGGAAGTACGGGTTCCCAGACTTTTCTTGGTAGTTAATGGCTCCCGTGCGGGCAAGGAGGCAAAGTTCAAACTACTTTTTCGCACGACAATAGGTCTAAGTGGACTTGATGCGACTGAAGGGGAGTGTACGTCTTCCATCGGCTCATCCTCGACAACCTCCTCCTCCCTCTCTGGAGGCGGCGCAATTTTTGGTGGTGATGACTGCAAAATAGAAATTGGACGTTCTGGTGACCGGTACGGCGAGCGCACAGGCGAGCGATGGGGAGATTGTTGTGGTGAACGCTTTTGCGGCGAGCACATATGCTGAGATCTTGTTTCCAGAGGCGAAGTAAGAATTGGGTAGCTGACTTGCTCTGTTTCTCTGGTTGGTTGTATGTTCTCGGTGTCTAATTCCATCTCGTCACCCGGATGCTGTGGTAATTCCTCCTTTGCCGACTCGAAAGAGCCAGTCGATTCGCGGTTCATTTGCTCAGCTAGAAGTCTCGCAGGTGTTCGAGCCTTAGCTGGAGTACTGATCTGCAATGTTTGCGTATCCGAGAAATCGTGGCTCTGCGACGCGTGAACGGTCTGGCTTCCAAAATATCCCGAGTCGAAGGGGTTGTAAGCAGGCTTTCGTTGTTGTAATGGACTCTTCACCGAAGAAGGTAAATGTGGCGAGGTAAGTTCCTCCTGGGAAACAGGCTCGGGGGATGGACTTGGTGCATCTTCGGCGACTTGGAATGTCGCAACAGGTCGCTCGAAATGTGATTGTTTGAATGGGCTTGAGTTTCCATTGGGTGTAGCTGAGAATACATCCGATAATGGCTGTCTAATGTTAGTTGCGACCAAGGGAATGGTTAATCTCTGACTTACAGCACGCGTCTCAAGGGGGTTGATCTTTCGGATTGTTCGTGGTGTTTTTCCTCTTAGTTTACCTGGGGTTTTGAAGATTTCTGCAACGTTCCTGTTCATCACGCGTTAGTCGGGCCCTTCCTCATAGTTTTGTTTACCTACACATGATTTTCGCTGAAAATATCCCCCATGTGCTCATTCAACCACTCGACCTCATTACGCGCCGAAAAAGTAAACTCCTCTGCCTCTGCTTGTACAATCTCAGCAGCAGAGGCACGCTCTTGTGCGATCCATGATGGCGCTCCCACCTGCGTGCGCGAAGTAACTTTCGCTCGTGTAGGCGCCATGATTTTGAATCAAAACAAAGCGCGTCGTGGAGGTCGTAGGGAGGGTGTCGTGGTTTTTGTTCTAGAAAAGGCGATCAGAGATGCATTGCGCAAAGATATTAAGTCGAAAAGGTAAGGCAAAAGCACGCGAAGTGTGGTTGTCGTAGGGTTGTTGCAATTGTGACGATGTTGTTTTGGTTGAAAGCGGGAGAAGCTCGAGTTTCTGGTGGTGCTCGGGAGTTGCAATAGCGTGTTCCTTCCCTGCTTGGTGGGTCTTGATTGCCCAGATTGACCACCCATATCGCGCCTCGACCCCCGCGTAGAGCAGCACCATAAATAGAGTGGATATAGTCGGGCCGCTTTAGTCAGAGCGACGTAGCATTGAATGACCCCTCAGCAACAGAAATGGTTGTAAACAACTTTACACTCAAGTGAAATCTGGGCATTATTCAGCCTTGGCCTTATCTAAGTTTTGAGCTATTCAATTGACAATTAGTATTTCCTTCTCGACAACGAGTCTTGACCAAAAGAAAGCATGCGATTCTCCATGACAACAAGGCTTCGGCTAGCCAAACCAGTCTTTACAGGCTTCCATCTTGCTAGGCCAAGGTATTTTTCAATATCAACCTCATTGCGTGCAAATACATTGATGGAAACAATTGCAAGTTCGTGAAGCCATCGGAAAGATATGCGTGAATTTTCCCGATGTGAGTATTGCTTCCCCTTTCTCAGAGGTGTTTTACTAGAATAATCACTAGGCGAGAAAGTTATCCCTATTCTAAGAAGACATTAGGAGTACTGGGCGCAACGCGACGAGTCTGGAGAGTATCCTCACGAATTTGATGCAGCTCTGACCAAAGATGGCTGGATTGGCATTGCTCTCCCTGAAGACCTTGGTGGTTCGGGACTGGGCATCTCAGAAGCAACTATGATGTTACACACAATATCTGAGCAAGTCTTCTACTCCGAAACCATGAACGAGATTTAATTGTTATTTAGGAGCGGTGCTGGAATTGCTGGAGCGCAATCAATTCATGCCAGTCCGTCATCCTTCTTTCACTTCGACCAATCATGCTAAAAGTTATTAGATGTCTATGCTACACAACCGGTCGCGAAATTTGCTACTCCGGAACAGCGAAAGAGGATGCTTGGCAAAATAATAGATGGTTCTTGGCGTGTATGTTTTGGAGTTACTGAACCAAATACTGGACTTGAGACCCTGAAACTCAGAACCCAAGCAGTTCGTGATGGCGACAACTACCGAATATCCGGGCAGAAGATCTGGATCTCCTCCGCCCAGGTGGCAGCAAAGATGATACTTCTCGCAAGAACAACACCTCTGGAGGAGGTCAAGAAACCTTCGGAGGGCCTTTCGTTATTCTTCATAGATTTTGACCAAAAACGACCAGGTCTCGAGGTAAAAAGGATAAAGAAGATGGGCGGGAGAGCGATTGACGCAAACGAGGTATTTTTTGACAATTATATCGTTCGCAGGGATGCTTTGATAGGAAAAGAAGGTCAGGGATTCGAAATTGTTCTTCATGGGATGAACGCCGAGAGATGTCTTCTTGCTGGTGGGGCTCTTGGACTTGGATATGCCGCGTTGCACAAAGCCTCAAGCTACGCAAAAGAAAGAATCGTCGTTGAACGTCCAATTGGTATGAATCTGGGAATTCAACATCCTCTCGCAGAAGGATTTATGGACCTCGAAGCCGCCAAACTTTCGACCTACTATGCAGCAAGGTTATACGATCAATCTACAGTAGACAAGCGTATTACCTCGGCAGCAGTTGGAGTCGCATGCAATAGTGCAATACTACCTAGCAGCCGAAGCGGCATTTACAGCGTGTGAAAGGAGTCTGTTGACTTTAGGCAAAATGAGTTACCCTCAAGAGTATCATGTGGAAAGGTATATGAGAGAATGTTTTGTTCCTCGGCTTGCACCTGTTTCTAGAGAGACGATCATGAATTATGTAGGAGAGAAAGTTCTTGAACTGCGGAGGAGTTATTGATCGGAACGACAATTGACCAAAATTCATAATGACCTTAGAAATTTTGAACGAGAGTTGGCTTCTTTTGTCGCCAATTATAGTACTGGTAGGTACAGTACACACTTAGTTCACTACATCAAATACATGAATAGCTTAAATGATGATGTTAAATAACTCTGTTTCGTCATATACTCAATACATTTAGGTAAACATGTTTCTCATAATATTGTAAGAATTCTTGTTTCAGGTAATTTTTCGAAAAAGATCTGATGGATTCTTTGCCCTATTCTTTGAATTTATAGTATTCTATCCCGACGAGCTCGTTTATTCAATATTACGAAGCAGAGCCAACTTGTACAAATGCACCTGCCAGCATGTTACTAATCGACCTACTATTACCATTCAGCTCGACATGTCTGTAATTCTACACCTATTTTGAAAGACCATGGGCGAGGCGTAGAGATCTCGACTGTCGTGTAGCTTCTGATTGAAGTGATTTGAATTTCATCTATGCCTGTAGAAAGCATCGGGATCTAGAAGAGGTATCATGAGGCACTGAGTACCAACGAACAAACCCAACGACTCAACAAAAAACCAACAACTCTAGATAACGCCACAATCCCAACCCATGTTCGCCCTTTCAGAAACCCATGAGCCAACCTATAATGCATATCAATCATAAAAACACCAATCCCTACCCTACAAAATCGTACCTGACACCTTCCTTCATCACGTGTCGTGAGCGACCTCTCCCAAGGTTCTAATCCCAAATTCCAGCATCCAGAAACTGACCATTCAAGCCATGTAGCGAAGTCATCTCGCGTACTAAACACCAACCTAAACAATCCCAATCAAATCCCAAAACTCCTCTCAACGTTCTTAATCCTCAACTCATGTTCCGCAATACTCTCCCGTCTCACGACACCCATCCTCGGCTGTGCGCGCTCCACCGTCGGCGTGCCCACGGCCGAACCCCTCCCATCCATCAATTCCACCCTTCCCCTCAAATTCTTAACCTCCCTCTTGAGCTCCTCGATTTTCTCGCGGAAGCGATCCTTCTGCGCCTGCATCCGCGCCTCTTGGGACTTGACACCCGCCTTGAAGCCCTGCTCGTAGTCGGGTGAGGCCTTGGTGGTGGAGGAAGGCTCGGTGGTTGCTCTAGCGGGTGCCGTGGGGGCTTGGGAGGTGGAGGTTGAAGCTGTGGTGGACATGATTGCAATGGGGTAATTACTTGGTGCTTTTGCAGTTGATAAGACGCGCGATCTTGATTTCTATGGTGTTTGATTGCAGAGATCTGCTAGTGTTTGTGAGGAAGAAAGATGAGATGAGAGGAACGACTGTGGTCATATATTCGTAGGTAACCTACCTTGCAGGTGCTCTTGTACTCCAGACAAGGCGCGCGGGGATGTCTTGGCTACCCGCGTGACCTTCAGCTTTTGCGTGAATCAGGTGATTATTTGACCGAGCTGGGCCCCGACGACCATATACGTAAGTTACCGTACTCGAGTACTAGATGGGATTTTTGGACCCGAGGAGAATTCAAGCCTCCGTTAATCACTTTTGGTTTCATGTATGTCAGCTGAGATGCCAGGTGACAGTAACCTTGGCAGTGTTTTGATTGATGGGAGCAACCTTATTTTGAGAGCAGTATCAAATTAAAAATAGAATCATTATCAGGAGAGGAATCTCGGACTTGGAAAGACCACGAGAGCTTAGAAGTTTGTTTTCAATTGAGTATTTACTCCAGAAGCTTGCCTAAATACGGATCGGTAGTTGTAAGACTCGTCTACCGGTACTACTCATTTGAATGCTCTTTGATTACTGACTTGATTACCGCATTTGGAGTCCTGCTGATGTTCAACTAAATCAAATATAATTCTACGATTTATCTTAATTTCTTCCTACATGAACCGGAATAAAGTTCTTGCGTGTGTTACACGAAGTTGGTTCTATTACGCAATACATCCATCATAGCTAGCTGACAGCAGTATCCATACGTCATTCAAAATTGACCCCCAACCCCGCCAAACCATTGAGTGCACTTATATAGATGACTTGTTGACTTCTACCAACACCTGTCTTCAACAATCTGAAATCGAATACAAATACAACAACAATTGAATCAAGTAAGTTCTCACTTTATTCACTCCTTCACAACTCACATCAACCAACCATTCAATTACTCAATTATTTAACATGCAAACATCACTTCGCTCACCCTTCCTCCCAACACTTCGCTTCAAACCCACCAGGTTCATATTCAGCCGTCCACTAACAACAATTCCTCTTTCTAGAAATCAAAGAAGAAACATCAACCCGAATTTAATCAAACCAAATCAATCCGTATTAAAAATGTCGTCCACCGCAGATAATGGCAAACCCCTCGACCCATACAAGGCCAAGAACCTCGACCAAGAGCCTGGTATCAAAGAGAAAGTCGAAGATCTGTGTGACTTCATCGAGAAATCCAAGTTTGGAATGATGACGACGCGAGATGCCGAGTCGGGAAAGTTAGTTTCTAGATGCATGGCATTGGCCGAGACGGTATGTTCTTTTCCCCTTTCCACTCTTTCTGAGATTCGAATACTTCAACGAATTGCAGACAGCTAATTAGACCCAGCAACGAGAGTCCCTCAAACTCCTCTTCCACACCAACGCCGAATCCCACAAAGCGGCCGAAATCGAAACTAACCCGCAAATCAACATCTCATTCCTCAACTCCTCAGGAGAATGGGCCTCTTTGTCTGGCGTTTCAAAGGTAATCACCGACACTGAATTCGTCAAGAAGCATTACTCCCCCGCGCTTAAAGCATGGGTTGGAGATCTTGGGGATGGGGTACACACTGGTGGACCTGAGGATCCAAGAATAGGTATCATCGAAGTCACGGTTCGCAGCATTACGTATGCGTTGGCTAAGGGAACTGCGGTCTCCCGAATGGTTGAGGTTGGAAAGGGAATGGTTACGGGAAATGTGGCGGATGTGAATAAGTTGAGGGAGATTGGGGAGGGGGAGATTGAGACTTGGAGGAGCTCTTCTAAGATGGTTGCATAGGAGTTTAGAACCTTCGATGCAGCCTGGATGCAGCCTGGATCTTATTTATGGACCTGTGATGGCGTGGGAGTCATGAAGTGGTAATAAAAATAATATTTTTTTCACTTTGACGTCAGTCTGTGTTAGTTCCGTGAGTTGTATGCTTTTTTATGAAACTATTTCATACAAGAATTCCAGTTGTTGCTCTGAACATGATAAGACTAACCTAGACTCGACCCTGTCAAGTCAAACAGAAAGAAGCATTCTTATTAGGGCATCGTAAACAAACCTACCATAGATTCATGACATCTTTTATATTACATAACTACCTCTCTCCAAAGACAAGACATTATTGTGAATTCAAACACAACTATCTTATCTCCTATAAAAGACTTCCCACCCATATCAAAACCCACCAGACTAAACTCTCATCCCACAACAGCTTCAACTCCCTCACCCTCTCCCAGCGGGGAGGGTGAGGTATGTCACATGACTGTCCTGTTTACTCGTCCCCAACCCTTAAGAAGAAAAAGGGAGCAATTTCGTCATCATCCAGGCGAGGAGGTAAACATGAAATTGACTGCCATTCAATTTTACGACATCTACAGCCAAGAAGCCTAGTATTTTAAAGGTTTCTACGTAACTAAATTATTTCTTGGCTTTTTGACGCCAAGTCTATCAAATATTTTCAAGTCCTTATCTTCGACGCCAACTTCGCCTTTTGGGACAAGTAATCTTGCGGCTAAAAGCATTCCATCAACATCACCGATTCCTATAAATCATACTAATACATATGATATGATAGGTTAAAAGGATCCTCGTAAACCAACCACTATTCACTCACCCTCGCACGTGTCAACCTCAACCTCAACTCTAACCCTCAACTTCAAACATTCAATCTCATCGTACATACAACATAAAAAAGAATTACCAAGAAATCAAAAAAATGCAAAAAAACAAGCACAGCTTATAGTATGCTCGGACTAACTCACTACCCAGCGTTTCAGCTCTGGAAGTTGGTTTATCTCGCATTATCAGATGTCGTACCCATAACCCACGTCTCACGTCCCAACTGAGCCATTGGTACTAGTCTGATTGCTGGTAGGAAAGGTCTTGTCTGTCATTAAAGTACAGAGGTGGCTGTAGGCGGTTTATACTAAAGGGCGCACGTCCGTGCGTTCCAATCCTCCTCCTCAAGGCATCGTGCCTTCCCTTCTTAACATCATGTACCTACCTACCTAGACAGTATGTCACGCCTCGCGCCTTCCCTTCAAACGAAGCCCACGAGAGTAACCGCAAAGGAAAGCCCCTCCAGCTGTTTCTGTAGGCAAGTACTCGAGTACCATAGAGGAAATCCCCCATGTATGCAACCGTTGTGATTTTGCGGCGGCTGTACAACCGTCTTACAACGGTTGTACTGTATTGTACTGTACAACGGCTGTAATAGTTCATGACGGTTGACACTCCTATAACTGCGCAGTACGCCTGCTTTTAAAAAATCATAACGGTTATTTACAAAGCACGAAGTGACGACTGATTCCCTGTTGTCGTAACGCTGTTGATTTGCGACTTGGTCTTAGCGATTGGTATACACAGCCCCATTAAAAACACGAGGCATACCTAGAGATTTGATATCTAGAATGACTTGGCCTTAATTGAAATGTATGCTCTACTCTAATCCCTGAGTCATACCTAATATCCAACAGACCTAGTCCAGCAAGAAGTTAAGAAACCCCATGGCTTATTTCAAGTTTCAATATAATGCAGCCTCACCTTCTGGCGATAACTCATTGATTTTGCCAATTACTAGTAGCGGAACAATAAAGTAGCGGTACTGTAGGAAAACGCGCCACAATGCAGGTAAGCAGGGCATTCGGGGGAGGGATCTTGCACTACCCATATCGTCTACATAGGTAGCACAAATCGTGAGATGGCTTTCTCTAGGGAATTCCGAGAACCACAGTTCCGAAAGTCCAAATTCCCATGAACACGTCTCACATGTGGCGTATCTCTGCATATGATCCATGGATGATATGTACGCACGAGAACCCCATGTGCGATCGAGAAGCGCTGTCTGGTTACTCGAGTACAGCGGTTATGCTGGCAGCCCACTCCTGTGTAGCCAAAAGATATCCATGTTTTGAATGGAAATTCCTTATGCATTTCGAGCAAATGTCCATCCATACTCGAGTACCTCCAAAACGCCATTCCTGCGGTGCGACTACCATTTTCAAGTGTGACAAGACCTGCAGTCAGATAATGGGGACGCCCTGAATCGGATTTTCGCTGGTCCCTCTGATTTCCAAGTTATAAATACTATGAAAGAGCCTGGCTATCCTCTAAATTATGGATAAAGTCAAAGACATTGTTTCCTTTGATCTGCTATTTTTGAACGAAAAAACATTAGTCCTGAGTTTCTGCAGACTAAGCTGCAGGCAACAAATAACGATGTCCAATTTCAAAATACCAAAGGAACCCTACACCGCGAACAGTGCTCCAAACAACTGCGCATCCGTCTCTCAGTATTCATTTTCTACTTGTTCCAATGTTGCAATCAACGGAAGCGCCAATGGGTGGGTAAATCATCCTCATCATCCTCCATCACTCGCTTAGACCTTTACTTGACAGAACCTCCACACCCACCTCACCAACACTTACCAAATCCCCATCTGACATCCCCTTGAAAGACAATACAACCATAGACTCGAAGGAAGAAGAGTGAGAACCCCCCAGGTCCGTAAGTCGTGAAGTGGTTGTTTACTTCTGATTTAGCTCCTCAATACAGCCTTCCCACTCATCTCACAGGACCGATAAACCATGCGAGACACAAGCACAATCTGGCGGAGTACAACTTCAACGCTGTAAGTCAAACCATAGCATCCCATGTAGAAAATTTCTTTCATACTTCCCAAACTTGTTATGATCTCCCACACTTGCGAAATAGTCGCACCAAACACTAACATAACGACATCCACCAGGGCTATACGAAACATCCGAAGATAACCTCACTATCTCCGAGAGGCTCGAGAAGTCAAGATGGGAGGAGTCGGAGAAACCCTGATTGGTGATTATGGAATTGGGTGTTGGGTCATCCGACCCCAAGCCTGACGCGCTCAACTCGGATTCAAAGATATTCACTGCTTGTAACAACATACACTTACGACACCCCCAAAGCCCCCCACCCTGCACCCCCCCCCCCCCCCCCCAAAAAAAAATCCTCAAAAAAAATTAAATAGAGGATTGCAACCCCAGCTGCTCAATAATGTTCAGCTAAATTAAATATCTACTGAGACTTAGTAATGATCCAAAGGTAGCGCTTAATACTACCCCTTTTCAGGGGTGAGCATGCCTACCCAAACACTGCGAAACAATGTTGTGGTAGCGCTAAGAATGTGGTTGATCTTACCGCTAAGCCATGAGAAGACTTAGGAGTAGATTCGTTAGCAGACGGGTTTCTTATTCTACATGATAAATGAATCTGGATTGTGTGCCGAAGTAACAGCAGCCAATTGTCTGTCGAGTTCTCAGTACGTACGCGTCTATTCACTGTTATACAGACTCACGCGTCTTCAGCTTCAACTTTGTCTTTGTCTAGACCTTGATGTTCACCTTCACTTGCTTGCTAGCTTATTTAAAGCCCCAAAGGAGCCCAAACTGGAAAACGCAATCCCTCTCCCGAAAAACAACAAAACTCTCGCCCCCGGTAAAGAGGAATGGGGACGCAGAGAAATCTCGCCCCCTATAAGTCTTACAGCAGGAATTGTATTGAAGCGCCGCCGCGCAAGGGTAAACTAGCCGCGGTGCGGAAGGAAAAGGTGCTGAAAAATAAGCGGACGCAACCTAAGTGCCTTGTAAATAGGCTGTGTGATCTTATTGTTGGAGACCTATAGGGGAGGAAATGAGTCCTGTTTTCTTATACATGCTACATGAAGCTTTTCATAACGTGTAGAACTAATTAGTCACTTAACGGGTTAATGGGAGATAGAACTGACTGCGCGAAATGCTTAGATATAGAAGCGGATCCGAATCTGGAGAGAAGGTTCATAGAGAGAGCTATAGGTCAGAGGAAAGGAAAAATAACCGCAACGAGCCTCGTATGGCACTAAACCCCTGAATATCGAGTTATTCGACCAGTCTTCTCTTGTTCAACATATATTCGGCTATCTATAAGTATCAGTCTCGTCATCTGGCCACTTCGGTTGGCGCGCGAGGCACCGTTGACCGGTCCCCAGAGTAGTAACCAGTCTCACTGCGCAAATTCTATGCAGAATTGAGGCACTGGTGATAGACCCCAAAGCAGGATTGACAATATTCCATCCAAATATCCATGGGTTAAGCACCACCTAATAGTGCTGGGAAGACGTACTACTCTGCTTTCTGCAGCAACCTACCATCTGCACGACGTTCCATTCAATAAACTACATTATTGGTGGAGTTCCAAGGGTGTCTGAGAGGGTGTTAGATACGGATAGTTTCCCATGAAGGAGGAATTACTTATCTGCTCATTAAAGATATCTAAGCCATCAATCTGAGAGAACGGACTCTCTTCAAACCTCCCTTTCTGTCATTAAGCTTCAGTAAAGTACGTTTCATCCTCAGCCCTCCTTCCAACGAGCCTTCGCAGCAACCATGTCAAGCCACTACAGCCATAAGAAAGGCCATGCCATCGGCAGCAAGAAAGAGTAAGAAGCCCATTTCTTTTGTACAGAGAAAGAGATAATAACCGAGTTGATTTGTAGCAAATCATCTCCTAAAAAGAATGCCACATCAGACAGCGTCGATGAAAACCTTGATTTTACATCTCACAAACAATCCACCAAAGGAATTCAGCTTGGAAGATGGGCATTCGAAGTCTCAAATGATAAGCTCACCTTTGTTGAGAGACTTGAGAAGTCAGCGTGGGAAGACACACAAAGTCATTGGGATGTTATAGGAAAGAGTGGTTAGCGAACCACATGCAGGATATCAACCTTTCTTTTGGTCCACTACCTAGCAATTTTGGAATCCCATTATCAGTTCCATTTTGATTCTTCTTCACTATTACTGTGCCATTTTGATTGCCAGCACTCCCCAAAATCCGCATCTGATAACCTGTTCCTGGGGTATTTCTTCCATCTGAGCAACATTATTCTGAATAAGCAAACGACGTCCTTCCAATGCTGGATCCCCAAAATCTTCCCAGACCGGTGCTGCCGAGTACTTGTGTGTATTCGGATCCAGGTCTCTGACGAAGCTTATGAAATAATTCATCATTACCGGGATTACATCCGCGTTGTAGGTACTATAACCAGATTCAGGGTCATCCCTGGTATTCCCAGGGCCAAAGATTGCAGGTATTTCAAAGGTATGAGGAACCCCGAGACCATCCTCAACATTTGCGACCGATAGGACGTTATAACGGTAATTCCATATCTTCGTTTGATCGTTCGTTGCAGACATCTTTGAGATATAGTTTCCTGGGCATGTGAACGTGGTTTCGCCATATGCTGCAGAAGCTGATGGGAAATACGCATTGTGTTTTGGTAATGGTGTCATCAATGGATACATCAAATTGATGGCATCCGTGTCTGGTTTTGTCAGATTTGGATAGTTATCTTCCATAAAGGTAGCCACATCAGCAGGAGAACTAGCATTCGCGCCAAAGTAGGATCCTTCATCAGTATCACCTTAGTTTCGATAAACGTTAGCTTGTCCGACCATTGGAAAGATAATGCATACCTCCTATCATAGTAGGTACCTTGAGGAATTTCCCTTGCTCAAATAGTCGATAGGGATAATCTTCGATGAAACAACCATCTATTGTGGGAGTGTAATAGAATAGAGGTGCTCCAGTCTTGCCAGGATAAGGACTAGCAACATTTGCCGCTTGGAGAGTAGAAGATTCTTGTGATCTAAGGCATGACATAGTATCTTCTGTATCGGCGCATCCGACGCTTGCAACGTATCTCTCAAACTGCCATTCCAGATCCGCAACCTTAGGTTGTGTCGGAAAGAAAATAGATTGGCCAATGGCTCCCGAAATTAATCCATCATCGCGGCCACCACTACAGAGTTGAGAAACAATTCTTGTATTTGCGGAATATAAACTTACTAGGCAGACAGATGAAGTGCGACAGAACCAGCTCCAGCTGAAGCCCCATGTATAACTACATGGCTTGGATCGCCACCAAACTAAATTGGAATCATTATTAGCACTTGAAGACCGCAAGAAGTAAAACAGTAAGTACCTGTGCAATATGTGACTGTATCCATTCTAGGACCCTTCTCTGATCAAGTAAACCCACGTTTAGATCTCCATTCTCCCTGACCTTCTCACTCGCCAGAAATCCCCAAGCTCCCACCCTGTAGTTAAAGTTCACAAACACAACATTCTGCCCCGATTTTTCCACGATGGTGGAGCCATTGTAGTTGTAATTAGCATTCCGAGTGTATCCACCTCCTTGAATAAACACCCAGACAGGCAATTTTGACTCTGGAGTAGCAGACGTCGGACTCCACACATTTAAAAACAAACAGTCTTCCGACTCACTCGTACTATTCGAGCCCAAGCCGTAACATGTGGGTTGAAACTGAATCTCATTAAAATCATAGAGCGAAATATACAGAGATCAAGCTAACCTCTGTAGCATTTTGTATTCCATCGACTGGTAGGGGTGGACTTGGAGCTCTGAATCTCAGGTCCCCGAGTGGTGGCGCAGCGAATCGTATACCAAGGTATTGATCAACCCCCGAGCTCAAAGATACACCTTGATATTGTGAATATCCCAAATCTACCACAGGTTTACAGTTTTCGCTCGTCAATGGGAGTGCTATGGTTGGATCAAGTAGAGCCAAAAGACTAGTGACCAGAACGTATGCCCGTCGTGACATCATCATAGAGCAATACGATTACAAAGAGAAAGAGAAAATTGAAAGAAAGATAGGTTATGAGGATGAAAAATAAGACATCCGATGCTGCCGATATATACACTAATGAAAAAGTCGCGTAACGGGAAAACAACTGAGGGGTTATTTTAAAGTTCAAGGTTCACCCCGCAATCCGCGTAGCATTAGATTAGCGGAACCCCTCAACTCCTCATTTCGCACCCTGGGACAGCATAAAAAGTGATTTTTTCTTAGATATGAGGAAGTCGTGAGAAGATGTAATTCAAGGTTCTGAAGTATACAAATGCCAAGAATCGAAGATTTGAAGAAATGGAATACAAGAATTCCCATATCTGGATACGAGGATTTTACATAAGGCCAAGAAGATATAAATGAACGCTGATAGGTGGTGTCTTCGGGATTTCATTGCACCGTTTACCCATTTCCCCGGAGGAGAGGATTCAGGGATGCGAATGAAATCTAAACAAATGAGCTAGAGGTAACGTGATTTTTCACACGTGATAAGACACAATGATTGTAAATAAGTAACAGGTAGTCGCTGTCGCTTGCCACCGGACTTTCTCCGGAGCATTAAATTGCTATGTAAACCACACCAAAAAAATGTACAGATGAAAAGATATATATAGATATAACCAACGCTCAACGCTAACTTACTAAAAGCGTACAAAGTCTCGGTTCTCTTTAATTAAAGCTAATAACTCGGTACTCTCCTAATCTAACGAATAATTGAGGCAAAGCTACGTCTATAGCGGGGACAATTCTGTCTCCTCCTACAATTTTCTCCCCGTCGATATTGTTATTGTTATCGACGTCTATATCCCCTAGTTCTAGGTGCGCTAAGCACTTTCGAACGTTTTAGGATAGAGCCTCGTGATATTCTTTAAGTAATCGAGCCTTCTGTTTACCTGGCTAGCTGTCTTGTCTGGCTGGCTGGCTGTCTGGACGCGTGTAATAAGTCGTTGTACATTTTTGTTGGTGTGGTTTACATAGTAATTTAATGTTCTGGAGAAAGTCCGGTAGCACAGGACACTTGCTTCCACTGACTACAAGCGACAGCGCCGTAGGAAGACGCACTGACTACCTATTAGTTCTTAGAGCAATAGCCGAGATTTTGATATAAATCTTCTATCAAGATCACGGGGAAAGCCTGCTTTGCGGGGATTTCGAACGACACCCCCCCTATCTGATCCCAGGTGCCAGCGTACAGGATGATTAGGCGGATTAGACGTCTTATACACGTATTACTCAAGCCGACACAATGGATAATATGCAAGGCGGAGGTCGCGGCCAATTCCCCGCAATTTATACAACATCATTCTCGACATCGCCAAAGGAGGTACAGTATAGGACTGCCATGCAGATTCATGCATGCGAATGACATTCAGCTGCATAGTTGCGCGGTTGAGATGAAAGGTCACTATCAGTCTATCACTCTTGACCACCGGAACTTGGATCCATTGGCGACGCCATATCCGTAATTTGCGGGTAAAGGCGTACGTTTGGGGGCGGAGACTAAGATCCAAAGCAAGAATATAATAACGTCGACTCGTCGAGTCCAGCAGCAGGGAATCGGGGAAGTCAGGCATACCGCGTTGTACGAACGACGCAGCGCATACATGTTTGACAGACAGCCTCTAGCTAGTTCCGATCCTGGAGTCGTACAATTGCAGTCCACGCAGTCCACGCATAGCACATCACGCAGGTCTCCATCACGCAGCAAGTCAGTAAGAAAAATGAACGCATACCGCGGGTACATTGTAATTTATATTGGAAATTGGATGCTGCGTTCACTACCTCTAGTTTACCGTTAGTGATGCTATCACCAAGGGCAATGGCCTCTCCGGCAGCTTGATCATGGCGAGTCCGGGCCAAGCTGGCAGTCACCATTCACAGCTTTTCAGCCCCCGTTTCTTGGTGTTCAAGGAGGCAAGTGAGACAAAATATGTGCCACTGCAAAACGCAAAGGTGGAAATCCCATGTCAAAGATAACACCACCTCAAATTCTGTTAATCTGATGATTATTTGGAACAACTACAGAAGGAAAAAGTGCAGAAAGCACCAGCTTAAGTACAGGTGAAAACTCTGGCCAATGCCCACCCCTCGTTTCCTTGGAACCTTGCCCGCAGCGCAATCCACAGCTTAACACTCCCCCAACCTCGTATTACCTAAACGGGTAATTGCGAAGTTATTCGCAAGTCTACAGCAGAAAGCACCAGCTTAAGTACAGGTGAAAACCCTGGCCAATGCCCACCCCTCGTTTCCTTAGAACCTTGCCCGCAGCGCAATCCACAGCTTAACACTCCCCCAACCTCGTATTACCTAAACGGGTAATTGCGAAGTTATTCGCAAGTCTACAGCAGAAAGCACCAGCTTAAGTACAGGTGAAACCACCCCTCGTTTCCTTGGCACCTTACCCGTGGCGCAATCCACAGCTTAATAAATTCCCAGTAATTATGCGTCTGTGTTATGACATTACACCTGGCTACACAATCTTGCAGAAAAGCGACGTAAAGCCAATAAACCAGGTTCTCGGACCCCGAGGAATATGTAATGATGTGTCTCTGGGAGCCATAACCTATTTAGGCGCCGTGTGGAACTTGTACTTCTCGGGGCGCGTTGCGGGAACGTCTTCGATGTCGTCGCTTGGTTTCAGGAAAAAAAAGGGGGCGGCGGGGGGGAAACCCTTTCCCCCTCCCCCCACATCGGTGGTTCGCCAAATTACGAACAAGACGTGTGCAGAGCTGTAAGTCTACTCGGTGAAGGGTTGTGTCAGGTGTATAGCCAAGACTCGAGTTCTTTTGAAAAAACAGAAGCACTTTTCATCTTTTTTTCGTAACGACTTACTGTTGTTGACAAGCGAGCTTTTCGAAACTATGAAAGTATTTTCCTAGGTATTCTTTAATCCAGATGGGAACTTATCTCCCACTCACAAATGTTAATGTTGTAAGGCTGCCTCGAAGTCACTCTCAGTCATGTTCACCTCTTCATTGAGACACCACAGAGCGCAATATGGAGACACCATTTTAATCAAGCCGCTTCGTCTATGCAGCCTTGCAGGACTCCCAGTCCCAATCAACGCACTTTGTATTGCATCCGGTCTAGTGCATGTTGGGAGCGCTTAATTAATTCAGGCAACCTCTCAAGAACATCGTAGAAGAGGGGGAGTGATGTTCAGCATGTTTCGTGGATCGCAATGCTGGAAGCCGCGAGCAAGTTGCCTCGCCTGTACCTCACACTGGTGGTCGTTAGGTTCATCCGTTTAAGTCCGATTCATCGCTCGATCTAATCATTTACTGAAAACATTTATGGAGTCGCACAGACTATATGATTATGAAGATATCTGTTGCGGTTCATTCCACTCGTCTGTCAAGACCCACTTAGTTAGGGTACTTAATATTCGGATTCTCACGCTCCTTTAGCTCTACAACAGTACGGTATTGATATCCCTTGGATATCGACAGATATCTCTAACCAACAGTATTTCCCTCAAATCGCCGAGAAGAAACTTAACCGAGTAACTAAGCAACTCACTATTTGTTCCCTTTTTTGAATACATCTCGTCAGATCCACTCGCTAATACCCCGTGGTCCGCTATCATGGGCGGCGTAAAGCTCGAGTTTGAAGGTCCAGTTCATACTTCGAACTTGTCAGTCAACCCCTACGCATTCTGGTGCAGTGAGAGACCGGGATGGTCTCTTACCCGGAAGTCTTGCTGATTTGAGTAGATCCGGTACCACAAACACACTGTCTCCGGCCACCATGCTGTCGTCGAATTCCCCCACAACGACCAGCGAGTCCAGAGAAGATGAATCGAAGAGTCGAATTTTACCGAAGAGCGCCCCTGCCTTCAATACACATCCTGAAAATACCGACACTTCCTCTGCAGATGGAAAGAACACCTCCCCAAGTAACAAGACCGCAATACTAACACACAAAGCAGACCTCGAGTTAGAATACAACATCTCCCTCTCAATCAATATCATAATACCCACCTCTTCATCTCACAGTCCGCCAAAGGTTCACAGCCCACAAAGACAAGATGACAACTTCCGCCATGGGCTTGGGTCCGAAACTTGCACAGACACTATCTGTGTAACATCTTGCCAATCTACTATTCCTTCAATCGACCTCGAAGGATCCGATGAACTATTTACTTCAAAACAATACCCTGATGTTTGGTCGTTGAGAGAGCCGCGTTTCTCTGTGGACATTTCCTATATTGGAGCTTGGTGTTTTGGGGAAGAGAGGGGTTCATTTAAGTTTGATGTCGAAAGTGATTTATCAACTGGTTTACTCCCGGCTGAGTAAAGGTTTCGTATTTTTCGTTGTAATTAGTTCTTTTAATATTAACGCTTTATTATCTATGCTTCGTTGGAAATCATGAACTTGGAATTACCAAAAACAGTCGGACTGGTCAACTACTACCGTCGATACAAAAGAATATAGGTAGGGTTGAGGTAAAAATATTAATCAATATCATTGTTTTCGTTGTCATACAAAAAGGTGAATAGTAGACCCAGTAGAGGTTATAAGCAAAGAACGTATGGAAGAGCCAAGGAATGCTTAGTCAGTACATGATTGGATACTCAAGGAGAGTGAACTTATTCTGAAATCATTATTATTTAGATACCTTTATTCTCTAAAATGATCTAGGCAATATTTTGATGTAACATTTGTTCCGAGTAATTAGAACAAACAATCCATTCACTGAAACATGAAAATTTCATGCCACTCAAATGGGTAGATTGTGATGACCTCCATTGCAAGCCATCCCAGCATTTGCAATAATGGACTATCCGACTCTCGTCAAAAGGCACAACTGTAAGCTTTCTACAAATGTACTTTCTTCTTATTTACTAATTTTAGGGGGGTTTCCTGTACTACCTACCACGGATTTGTGATAATTAGAATTTGCATGGTCATCATAACATTATAGCGTCTTTGGCGGTGAATTCCAAGCATGAAGTGGGACCTGAACCTACGCCCCTTTATCAACGATTAAGCGAGACACCGCCCTTGGAAATTACCGCGAGAAACTCTACTCAAACAAGACAAAGACATCAACGTAAACATATGTAACTATCATAAGCACCCCAAAACTCATCTAAAATCATAAATTCGTTTCAGTCACGCAGCCAAACTTCGACTTTCCCAACGAGACCCAGCAAGCCTTGCGACTACTCAAACACATCAAACCACCCACCCCCATCTCCAACCTCCTCAACCTCCCCACAATCCTCATCCTCATAATACGCCTCTTCCTCTTCATGAGCACCCCCGTGGGCACCCCCATGCTTCTTCTTCTTCTTCTTATGACCCCCCATCAACCCCGTTACCAAAGCACCCCCAGCAAGAAGCCCCGCCCCACCACCGAGCAACGCCAAAGCACCAGCATTAGACTTTTTTTCTGGCTTAGTACCAGGTGCTGTTGTGCCATAGCCTGGATGAGGGGCGGCAGGGTATGTAGGTTGTTGTCCGTAGACGGGCTGAAGAGTGCCGTGGGCAGCGGGTGTAGAAACTTGCGAATGGGAAGGTGCAGGTAATTTTCCGCCTGCAGCTTTTGCGGCTAGGCCTCCTAGTACGCTACCTCCGAGCATGCGAATTAACCCTGCCTTTGCTGCGGGGGGTGCGTTAGTTTGAGCTGGTGATACCTGTGGGGCAGGAGATGGTTGTCCGTAGATTTGCTGTTGAGGCTGCAGTTGGCTATAGACTGGTTGGTTGTAGGGTTGCAGCTGAGAATATTGAGTTGGTGGGATTTGTTGGCTTTGTTGGCTGTACACGGGTATTTGTCCATAATGTTGTGGTGGTGGTTGGCTGTATAGAGGTTGCTGTTGACTGTAAGGTGTGGAAGTTGGTGTTGGATAGCCAACGTTTGTTAAGGGTGACTGATGAGTTTGGTAATTCATATGTCCGGGCTGGGCACTTTGTTGTTGAACTGGCGAGAAGAAACCTTTCGTTCCGTCTGCTGGATTAATTGATGATATCTCAGATTGAAGGGTGGGTATTGGGCCAGGAGCATGGATGCTAGAAGATGGTGGTTGCTGCTGAATATCAGTCTGGGGATTGGAGGGTGGGGATTGAGTCGGATTGTATGATTCTTGGATTACATATGGTAACTGCTGGGTGGATAGATTTGGGGAGGGCGTTGCTTGAGTATTTGGTTGTTGTGGGGATACGTATGATTGCTGAGAGACTGGTAGGGAAAGAGCACCTCCTGGAGAGGGATAGGGATTGTCGGCTTGCTGGGCGAGTTGTTGTGGAGCTTGTTGAATACGCTGATGTTCCACTGGTGTTGCAGCAGCTCCTGGAGAAGGATATGGGTTATATGCCTGTGCTTGCCGGCCTTGCTGCTGCTGAATAGGCTGTGGGTTTTCTCCTGGCGATGGATAGGGATTGTATACTTGAGGTTGCTGAGCAACTGGCACATACGCTGGTTGCTGGTACTGTTGTTGTGTTATATCTTGAGTTGGACCTAAAGAGATTGATGCCATCGCTGTATGCAGATAAGTCTGGTCGTTTCCCTTGTTCTCAATTTGTGCTGCTTGATACCCAGGAGGAGGTGGTCTCTGAGATGGTGAGCGAACTTGGGGTGCGGGTTGAGTGGGCTTTTCCCAGACAGAAGCTCTCGTAAAGAGATTTTCATAAAACCTAAGAAATGCAATGAGCATCACCGCTGATGTTTGCAATCGGCTAGCTAAATTTACCATGCATTGTATTGTGTGTTCCAATGAGCATTGTAACCTTCTGGCAGAGATGTATCCATGGGTGCTCCCGCTGGTGGGAGAGCCATTTTGTTGACAGGGATTTTAAGACTCAGCGAACTTCTCAAATCTTTCGTAGCAAAATCTGATGAGGTGAAAGATGTGAGATCTCTTATTGTCAAGCAATCCCATGGAGGTGCGACCATCATTTTGTATTTCTGACCCCTGGAACACCAGCCGAGTGGCACTGGTAGAACATGGGAATTATTGACAACGTGAAGCACAAAAACCGATCATGGTTCCTTTTCGAAATCTAAACTTAGAACTTCAATATCGAAAAAACAATTCGACCAATCACTCCACCTAGTTGCCTGTTTCGAAGCTCAGCTGGACCCCCCTAACACAAGAAATGGCGTATCAGAATTCAGCACAAAAGCCACGAACGCCTTGAAAGAGGTTTCTGGACTTCCCACCAGTTTCTATGCCAAGAAAGGCATCGTCGCACAGCAAAATCTCCTTTTGCTGAAAGATTTACACCAATTCCCACCAGGAGCTGACTACCTTAGTAGGCTCGTGACGGGTATGAACTGAGCAACTCCTGCTTATATTTGGGTGTTTATACTCAAGCACATTGCTACCCGGTTGTGAAAATGAGCATCTTTGGTGAGAAAAGATGTGAATACTCACATTTCAGATAGTATACAATACTTGAACAGCTAGTTTGCCCACCTGAGTTGAAAGCTAAGAAATCCCTCGCGAAAGTTGAACTACTTGCAAAGCGGTAGCATCGCATTGAAAGCTGTTGGCCCCTCAGATATAGTAGAGGAGAAAGACAGAGTGACCCAGAAATATGCAGGGGAATAAAGAACAGCTCGAATCCGCAAGCAACCCTCCGTGCAAGACCAGGGCACTTCATACTTAAGCGGGCGCTTTCATTAGACCAAACCATATTGATTTTATACATCTAAACCAAAAGCATTTTCTCTAGCATCAAAATGTTCCACACCATAAACGCCGATTCGCATGCAACCCCGAAGCAACAATAAAAAAGTTCAAGAACTACGGTTCTATGAGGGTGAGGGTGCAGCAGCAGCATCTGACTCTTCTATGGGAACCTGAGCCAGCGCCTTCGCAGGACCGGTGGCATGGAAGCCATCCATGGTTACAGTAACAGCACCTGCTTGAACGAGCTACAACAAAGTCAGCCACAATTGCTTTCGATTGAATGGAGCAGAACACTTACAGCTCTACTAAGATCATCGATCAAATCGTCTACATCCTCAATACCCACACAGAGCCTGATAATATCTTCGGGCATCTGTCTCTCTTTCCTGGTCTTGGCATCGATACTTGCATGACTCATTTGACATGGCATACTGATCAAGCTGTTGACACATCCAAAGCTGACACTAATTCCCCACAGTCTGGCGGCCTCAACGATTCGCTCAGATAAAGTAACATCCCCGGTCTCGAAGGATAACACAGCACCAGCACCTCGCGCCATGGACCAGTGGAGATCATATTGAGGGTGGGATTTCAAACCTGGATATCGCACCCGGAAACCGTGGCCCTCGAGGAACTCGGCAATGGCCTGAGCATTTGACTGTTGCTTTTCCATGCGGATAGCTAGCGTCTTGATACCTCTCATAAGTAAGAAAGCATCATTGGGAGAGAGTCCACAACCAGTCGAATTGATTGTAAAGTACATTTTATCACCAATGGCAGGGTCGTTAAAGGCTAAAACACCGGCCATGATATCGTGGTGTCCGGATAAGTACTTGGTGCCCGACTCGTAAACAATATCGGCTCCAAGGTCCAGGGGATTCGAGAGCATGGGAGAAAGCATGGTATTGTCAACCACTACCAAGGCTTTGGGGTTGCTATCGTGAACTATCTTTGCAATTGTTGGAATATCAACAATCTTGATCAGGGGATTCGTCGGTGTCTCCAACAAAACCATGGCCGTCTTTGCAGACACCACATCTCTGACCTTCTCTGGGGTTGTGGTATCGATGTGATGAACAACGATGCCGTGGTTCGCTGCCATGTAGGTCAACAATCGGTTGGTGCCCCCATATAGATCGTCTCCAGTGATGACTTCGTCTCCTGGTCGTAAAATTCGGGTTATGACATCCAAAGCTCCCATCCCCGAACCTACCACCAATGCCCGAGCCGCATTCATGATCTTTGCCAAATGTCTCTCCAAATGCGTTCGTGTTGGGTTTCCAGATCGGGTATAGTCGTATTCTGATCCGCCCCCCGCTGAGCTCTGTTTGAAGGTAGCAGACTGATAGATGGGCATGCTTGAGGCACCATACTGGTCCTTGCTCTCGGTGTATACCAGCTCTGTCGCAAGAGCGTATTTTCTGCCATTGCGAGGACTCGAGGGCGCAGGCGAGGGAGGAAGATTGTGCCCATCAAGATCAATATGCGACAGTGCCTTTCCTGCAACGGTCGCTTTGCTTGAGGAGCTGGGTCCCTGAGAAGGGCCTGGCGGTGTAGACATTTTGTGTGGGAGGAGTTCGTGAAAGTGGCGGAAACTATACCTTAGTTCTCGAGCCCTCAAAGGTGGGATTGGTGAAAGGAAGATGACGATGCAAGGTTATACTCAATCAATTGATCGAGAATAAGAGTTTCTGTGAATTTCTCAGCTCGATGGATTGAACAGCCCTCAGTATTGGAAGTTTGATATTTGTGCCTGGTGGTGCTCCTCAAGATAACCTGCGGAAGCCGAGTCACAACATCGAATGTGGGGTAAGATTTAGCTGGGGGTCCCACCATTGAACGCCCCTACGTTTTGTACTGGTCGGATGACGTGCTCACAGTCCGATTTCGGAGAAACTTTATTCCTTATACAATTATACTTGTTAAACGAGGAAACGTAAGGTGACTCCTGAATATAGTAATACAACTGTTGTGAGAAGTGTTATGCTATTGCGCAGCTACCTAAGTAGATTTGTATTCATTGCCCCGCCCCAAAGAACCCCTTCAAAGAAACCATTTCCAAACCCAGTGATAGTAAATAGTCATGTATACTCCGTACAAGAGTAAACTGCGACTTAAATTGATGTATCTTCTGGTTGACAGACCGTCTAAACTCCATCGCCAGAATGCTCGCTCACTCGTTCAAACTTATCCCTTCGTTACTCGTGCCCAGCCTTGATCCCTTTAACGCCAATCCCGTATTTCTACAAATATCTCATGCTATCCAGTCCGCAATCCGGTCACACCCACCTTCTCAATCCTGAGGCTCAACTAAAGGCTCGTATTCCTCGGTATCTTCGTACTCGTCGCTAGAGTCCTGGCCTCGCGACTTGTTTGTGTATCGCTTCTTGGAATCCTTCTGTACTCTTGCGTGGTTGCTGGTAATAATTTGACCTCCTTTTGTCCCGAAGAAATCGGCCGTTCTTATTCCTCGAATAATATCCGGCTTCACCCCAGTCATAGCAATGCCCTGCTCTCGCTGTTCGCGTATATATTCTCTTATAGGGGCCATTGCAGCATCTCTGCAGCTTTCCTTAATATCACTGCCAGACATTCCAGCCATAACTCTCGTCAAATAGTCCATATCAAAGTTGTCTTTCTCGATCTTGGTGTCCTTCAGTAGCAACTGTAGAATCCGTAATCTTTGTGATTTTGAGGGCAGCGAAACTGCGAACTTCTTAGGCATCCTTCGTAGAATAGCCTCATCGATGTCCTGAATTCGATTGGTTGCACCCAGAATCATGATTTGAGAGGGCAAGCCCGTTTCGCTGGCGGATGTAAGACCATCCCAGAGAGTCATAAATCTAGAAATATATGAGTACGATGAGTAGACAAGGTATTGGGATCCCTTACTCGGCTTTCACCATTCCACTCGCTTCATGTTCTCCACTGCGTCTTTGCCCAAGGATTGAATCAATTTCATCAATGAAAACTATTGTTGGTTGCAATTTCCGGGCAAGAGAGAAAACGGCTCTGACAAGCTTGTTCGAGTCGCCGTACCATTTCTCAGTCAAGGTCGAGATGTGCAAGTTTATAAAGCATGCTCCGCTTTCATGTGCCAATGCCTTTGCCAACATCGTCTTACCACAGCCGGGAGGACCGTAAAGAAGTACACCAGATGGCGCGGCGAGAAGTGACGAAGAATGGGCGTACAGATGGGGCATCGTAAGAGGGTAAATCACGGATTCCTTAAGCTCTTCGATAATATCATCAAGACCTCCGATATCTGAAGAGCATTAGTATAACCATTCGCAGATACGTGCATGAAGCTTACCATCAAATCCCACTGGTATGTCCTCAGGCGCCACAACTTCTAGGGCTATTTGACTCTCATATTGATCCAATTCCAGGTGTTCTTTTCGTTGCCGCGGTTTCTTGTCGCCATTTCCCTTTCTACCTCGGCCATCATCATCGCCATCCGAATCTGAACTTGCGTCCAATCTTCGCAGATTTGCTGCTGCCTTAATACGAGCCTGGTCATGTTGTTCCTTCTCGGGATCGGCAACGTTTGGTAAACTCGACACTACACTTTGGGCAATGTACCACATAGAACCCAGCTGTCATTCTCAGTGTTAGCAGGGCACTTTGATACCATCAGCCCGTTTGTAGGAATCTTAACAGGTGCCTTACAGATATAGCAAGAAGTACTATGTCTTGCAACAAGCCATACTTTCTAGAAGGTGCATCCCCCATCGCAAAGAGTACTGTAATATTAAACTTCAATAAATATGCTGCTGAGAAGGAAGATAGAGCTATCAAGATGCTGCAAGTGTTCGTGGCAAAGGTTAAACGCCACTCCACTGTGGCGGTGCTAGCTGCCGCTTTTAGCATGGGTTTGGCTTGGCAGTCGCCATCGACCCAAAGGGGAAGTAGCAAAACAACACAACCGTCCCCGCCCAAAGACCGCGTCGTATCATTAAGGTTCTTCAAAGTGATATCCAGCTCCCGTCCCCACGACCTCCCACGACCTCCAGAACCACCGCCGCAAATACTACTAACCACAGCGTGACTTGATCTTCCCAAGGATCTCAATTCAGTTTCTATACTCTTGCGCCGACAATAGCGCGTCTTCCCAACCCCCAAAACCAAAGACACCATCTTTTCGATGCCGAAGGCCAAACAACGGAACGCGACTTTATCAGCGTTGGTGGACTCAGACTCGGACGACCATTTTGACGAGAGTGGCGCGATGCCAATTCCGGACTCTGCTGTAGAGAATACAGTTGTAGAGAAGAAGGGACGGGGGAGGGCGAAAACCACTAAGGCCGCGCCTGTGAAGGTCGTCAAGGCGAAAGCTCCTTCACGTCGATCGATCACCAAGCAAAAGCCACTGACAGCCGCACAGAAGCAGGCTGGCAAGCGACGAGTGCTATCAGATAAGACAAATCAACAGGTTGCCAGTGATACGGAGGAAGTTGATGAGTTTGCGCAAGATGAAGAGCCTATTGTGGCACCAACGGAGATAGAGGATACGGTCGTGGATACTGTTGAGGCAACACAGCCAAAACAGAAGCCTGCGTCAAAAAAGGCCGTCGTAAAACGAGGAAAGAAAGCTGCGAAAGAGGTTGATCCTGTTGAACCAGTAGAGGAAGAAACCCAACCAAAAGCGAAATCACGACCCGGCCGGAAGAAGGCGCCTGCAAAAGAAGAAATTAGCGAACAGGCTTCGCCAGAGAAGGTCATATTAGAAACCCAAGTCGACGCAATGGATTTGGATATCGAAGTGGATGATGAAGTAGAAGAAACTGTTTCGATAACTGTCAACAATGCCGCCCGATCAAGATCCGATGACCGAGCCCGACAGCCACCTGTAAAACGAAGACGAGCAGGCAGTTCTTCGGACACGGAGAGGGACAATCCTTCGCTTCGAAGAAAGCTTGGAGATATAACAAAAAAATATGATGCTCTTCACATAAGATTCCAAGATCTCAAAGAAATTGCATCAAAGGACGCAGATCATACCTTTGATCGATATAAGAAGCAGAGCGAGGAAAAGGAAAAGGGTAAATGTCGAGAACGATTGTTGCACGTATCTTCACTAATCATAATTAGCTTTTGACAACCTTATTTCTTCCCTCAAGGCTGATGTTGCGGCGCAAACTGCTATAGCAAAAGAAAGCAAAACTCTCAAGAAAAAGTTGGAATCGCAATCGACCGAAATGGCGGCTCTCCATGCACAGATAGCTCAGTTGAACGCATCTTTATCCGAGTCTAAGAAGGAAACAGAAGAATTACTGGCCGACAAGAAGACTCTGGCTGCGGAGAACAAAACTCTCTTAACAAAATTGGCTGCTAATCGCAATATTGCTACTTCCGTCGAAAGCGCAACCGTGAAGGTACCTGGCAGCGCTGTCAAGGCGGGAGGCATTCGGATGATGGGTACCGCAGAAGCTGCTCAAGCCGCTCAAGCCGCACAGCTTAAAGAGGATTTATATGGCGATCTCACTGGTTTGATTATTATGAGTGTAACACGAAAACCTGAGGAAGACATTTATGATTGTATACAAACAGGACGGAATGGCAGTAAGTTCAGGCTTGGTCCATCTGAATTTCACTCCTTACTGATAACTTCGCAGCTCTTCACTTCAAATTGGATGCGGCCAACGAGAAAGCATCGGACAACTACGATGACGCGCAATGCAACTATGTTCCTCAACTAGATCCAAGCAGAGATGAATCCTTGATTCAGTTACTCCCAGATTACTTGGTGGATGAAATTTCATTCCCAAGGTCGCAGGCAGCAAAGTTTTACGCTCGTGTTGTAAAGGCGTTAACAGAAAAGGTCGCTTGAGAAATATTAATGATAGTCAAGATTATTTTATGTGATTTTCGGAGCTTGGAGTTGTGGGTGTATGTGGGTAGTCGCAGGCTTGAGATACCTTTGCTTTGGGCTAGTCGTGCACATTTGGACTGGACCATGTTGTTTTGTTTTGTTTTTAGAAATGAGCGATTTCAGAACTTTACAACAAATGTTAATACTTCACTGTTGTCTGTGCCAGCTACCGAGACTACGTAGCCTACGTACTTGTATGAAAGCTCGGTTGGAGAGTGAGAAGCCCCTGAACCCCTGAACGATAAAACTGGGGTAATGTGCCAGTGCCACGTCCACGACCCTTGTCTGGGCAAAATGACGGAAGCCCTCCGGGTACAGTTCCAGTCCCTCAAAATATCTATCTATCAGCAAGTGGCCAGCGTTGTGGACAGCAACACCAAACGAAATCAAGCTCGGAACTTGACAAGACGAGTCTGCCAAATCCCCAAGTCCTGGTAACGGACGCGCCACTCCTTTGAACTTTACAAAACTTGCGCTTCCGTGGAATATTTACCCTTCTCGAGGGCCTTACCTTAACCTTACGACCCCAATTGATTATTCCGCGAACGAACACAATTTCCTTCTCCAAATATGGCCCGGGTCAGTCGCTTTGGCTTTTTGGCCATCGCGATTGCATTTCATGTTGTTTATATATACTCGATATTTGACATTTACTTCGTCAGTCCTATTGTTTCCGGCATGCGGGCATTTCAGGTCGAGCGACCAGCTGGCGCGGAAGCTCCAGCAAAGCGTTTGGTGCTCTTCGTGGGTATGAGAACTGCCCCTCCCCAGATGCAACCGCACAACCGCACAACCTCCTAAATATACTGACTAGAATTTTCTTGGGTGTGTAGGAGATGGCCTCAGAGCGGACAAAGCCTTCCAATCATTTCCAGAACCGCATCCTAAGAATGACGCCGATCTCGAACCCAGACCTCTCGCGCCCTTCTTGCGCTCGCGCGTCCTCGAACATGGCACTTTTGGAGTGTCGCATACTCGAGTGCCTACAGAGTCCAGGCCCGGACACGTTGCTCTGATAGCGGGCCTGTACGAAGATGTGTCTGCAGTAACAACTGGATGGAAATTGAACCCAGTGAACTTCGATAGCGTATTCAACAGGAGTCAACATACTTGGAGTTGGGGAAGTCCAGACATTCTCCCCATGTTTCAACTTGGTGCCACCCCTGGTAGGGTTTATGCCGACTCTTACGATGCAGAATTTGAGGATTTCTCCCAAGAAGCGTCGCACTTGGATATATGGGTCTTCGACAAAGTTAAGTCTCTTTTTGCGGAAGCTGCAAAGAATTCGACGCTTGATGCGGAATTGCGCCAGGAAAAGGTGGTTTTCTTCCTCCACCTGCTTGGACTAGATACCAATGGCCATGCCTATAGGCCATACTCCAAGGAATACCTCAATAATATCAAAATTGTAGACCGAGGTGTCAAGGAAATTACGAAGCTCATTGAGGATTTTTACAATGACGACAAGACAGCATTTGTATTTACAGCGGACCATGGGATGAGTGATTATGGGAGTCATGGAGATGGCCATCCTGATAATACGAGGACTCCCTTGATCGCATGGGGATCAGGTGTAGCAAAACCAGTAGAGACACCTGGTGGAATTGCCCCGGGCCATGATGAATTGTCTGCGGATTGGGGTCTTGATCATATCCAAAGACATGATGTTTCTCAAGCAGATGTTGCGGCTTTGATGGCTTATTTGGCAGGACTCGCCTTCCCTGTTAATTCAGTTGGAGAACTTCCCCTTTCGTTCCTGGCTGGCGACGTTGCTGCAAAATCGGAAGCTTTCTTAGCCAATGCTAGAGGCATCCTTGATATGTACAGAATTAAGGAGGAGCAGAAAAAGCAAACTGAAATTCGCTATCGAGCCTTCTCCTCCTTAGGCAATGAGAAGACTTCGGTTGAACATCGAATTTCTAGTATTCGAACTCTCATTGATGACGGCCGACATGAAGAGGCTATCAAAGAAACTGACGAGTTGGTCAAGTTAGGTCTCGCTGGTCTGCGATATCTTCAAACCTATGATTGGCTTTTCTTGAGGGCTTTGATCACACTCGGTTACCTTGGATGGATCGCTTTCTCTATTACAACAGTCATTGACTTGCATGTTCTCCACGGAAATACTAAAACTTCTCGAACACTACCAGGCACGGTTTTCTTCTCGTCTATCTTGGTTGTGTTATATGCTTCATTCATTGTATCAAAATCCCCTCCGACATACTACGCATACGCCATTTTCCCAGTGGCTTTCTGGGAAGAGGTGTATGCTCGAAGAGAAGCCCTGTCTGAAGGTGGAAGGGCATTGTTTGGTCATATTTCAACTATGGGTGCGACACTTGCATTAGTTTTTAAAGTTCTCATCGGTTTAGCATTGTTGGAGTCTTTGGTACACACATCATTTCCTGCTCTTCTTAATCTGCTAACAATGTTTAGGCGTTGGGATATACGCATCGCGAGGTCTTTTCCGTATTGTTCGCTTGTGCTGCATTTTGGCCAGCATTCTATGGAATGAACTTCCTGAGCCAACACATAATACTCGTGGGGACATGGGTCCTCTCGTGTCTGGTTATGAGTACTTTTACTTTACTTCCCGCCTTGAAAGTTGAGGATATCAACCTTGTGTAAGCTTTCTTTATGTTGATTTCGGGTTTTTCATGCTAACATTTCGCTCAGAACTTCTGGTGGTGCTTTGATGGCCCTGATTGGATTGCTCTACCTAATTTTCCAAAAGGATATTCTGACAAACTCAAAACTAGCGACTGACTCTGTTGCTCCAGCCAATGATCTCCTATCTCGTACACTCATTGGTATTCAGGTATGCGATGTGGGTTTTGTTCCTGGAGCCGTGAATTGACAAATATCAGGTTGGCCTCGTTCTCTTAACGACAGTGGTCACTAGATCTAGCGCCACATCATTGCAAGCAAAAGCAGGGCTCCCATTTGGGAACCAAATAGTCGGCTGGGCAGTTATTGGTACAGTATTCATTTGAAAGTCTACAAAAAACCTGCTAACGACTGTATAGTATTACCATTGATTATGCCATTTCTCCACCGACTCCAACCCAACAATCATTATCTCCATCGATTAATGATAATCTTTCTCACTTTCTCACCAACCTTCGTCATCCTTACAATCTCATATGAGGGGCTCTTCTACCTTGGGTTCTGTGCCGTTCTGGTCACATGGGTACGAATGGAACATAGCATCTATATCTTCACCAAACCAAAGACACCATCAAGTAAGACAAATGGGGCAGCCAAGCTCCCACCGTCTCTAACCTCTTCCCCCTTTCGAACCCTCACTCTATCAGACGCTCGCGTGTCGCTCTTTTTCCTCACTCTTCTCCAAGCAGCCTTTTTCTGTACGGGAAATGTCGCCTCGCTGTCCTCGTTCAGTCTTGATAGCGTTTATCGGCTTATTCCTGTATTCGATCCGTTCTCCCAAGGCGCTTTACTTATATGGAAACTCATGGTCCCCTTTGCTCTAATCTCAGCCAACCTTGGGATCTTGAATAAGCGACTAGGTGTCGCGCCTTCGGCGTTATTCATGGTCGTCATGGCGATCAGTGATTTCCTGACGCTCCACTTCTTCTGGGTGGTGAGAGATGAAGGAAGTTGGCTGGAGATTGGGAGTACGATTAGTCATTTCTGCATAGCGAGTTTGTTTTGCATTTTCGTTGCTAGTTTGGAGGGGGTGAGTGAGTTGTTTATCAGTGGGGTTGAGGTTGGTAATGAGCAGCAGATGAAGAAGGAAAGGGAATTGGGGAGTGTGATTATTGCTGAAGGAAAGGGGGAAAATGGGGTAGTGGGTAGAGAACAAGTTAATGAGAAGAGCAAGGGGTTATAGTATAGGAATGTATATGTATGTACGAAGATAGGTTGTATGATACAATAGACAGGTGATACTCGATCTTGAACATTGGTTCCATATACAGATTTGAAGCTATGCTCATCTTTGACGCACTACAAATCCAAAGCTTCCCAGCCAAACAAGTTCCTCTTAAAAGCCGTAGAATAGCCTAGGTAGCTTCTCACAAACGCCGTGATTTCATTAGTCGCACAATGCTAAATCCCCACATTTTAAGCGATAAAATGATATATATCTAAATAAGACTTCCATAATCAAAACTGGGATACTTCCCGCCTGGCCCAGCCAGTTAGTTGTATTCCCATAAATGCCAATCCACTAACTGTTTCCACTGATGAAGATAAGATGAGGAAAGTATCGTGTGCGCCATCACGGCCCCACGCGGATAGATTTGCTTGGCTAAAATATAAAAGTACAACTCGATTCATCTGGTTTTCAATCTGGGGTGTAGGAACTTTTTGCATTATTTTTTTCGTCACTTTCTGTCGTTGTGGGTTAGTGTGTTGGGATTTGGGAGGATGGATGCTGGTACATAGGTACTTCATTGTAATTCGTTACGAAGGTCGGCTTGTATAGAGTGCTAAACTCTATTTATTTGGGGTGAACTCGGACCTACATTCGCCGCCAAACAGGCCGTAAAATAAAGCCTATCTGTATCAAAAGGCGAATTTGAATCTATCGCGAGTAAATTGGTACCTAAGTACAAGTAGTTCAAGTCTGACCATCCCACTACTACTGCAAAAAACTTGCTATAAGGATATCCTACCTAATTATATTCCTGAAAAGAGTTTTTGTTAACGCTTCTTATATTCGAACTTGTTTCTAACTCTCTTTTACTTTACCTTTGTCCGAAATTTCACTACCGATCCTTGTATTAAGCTAGAAATTACGTGTATATGTCTCGAGTCCCCCCAGAGGTTCTGATCACTGGACCTCAATCGTCATTCAAAGGTCTACATTAGTCATAGCAAACCTCTTGATTCTGAGTCTGCCTAAGCTACAATTTGCACACATCTATCACATACAACAATACAGCTTAAGCCAAGATGAAGTCCCCAATCGCCCTTACAACTATCGTTTTAACCCTTCTTTTCGCAACACAAGCGGCAGCAAACTACGCCTGCTGTGTGGAATGTCAGAGGGTCTGCCAGAGAAGTAAGGTTGCAGGTTGCGGTGGATCTTACTGTCCCACACAATGTAATGGTTGTAGTCCAACAACCTAGCAAGATATTCCTTCCAGGCTAGAGGAATAGTTGGAAATGTGCGATCAATGTGGATATAGGTGGATGCGAGAACTGGGTCAAATTGAGGCTTGTACGCTTGGGAACTTGGCCTGGTTGGTCAAACAACTTTGTTCTAAGAGCAAGATTTTGTAAGGGTGGAAACCTGGACGCTTACTTAGGAGAGCACATCGTTTTGTGATCCTCCTGGGTCTGGAAGGATTAGGAAGAGAAATGATCGTCAATTGGAATGGTGGGGTGAGAAATTGTGAGAGAGAGGCGGGGTGGAAAAGGGATGTTTAAAAAATAGTGTGAATTGATTAAGCATTGTTCCAAATCATCGCAAATTACGTCCGCAAACTTCCTAACTCTTGTTGCATAGACCATTTCAAGTCTAGGTTCCAGACCTCAACTAGTGAAGGGAGTTGATAAAATAGGGTTCGTAGTAAACTTTGGAAGTGACGCTTTTTCGTCACTTCCATTTTATATATCAGCGTAGGAAGGTTTAAAAAAGCTATATCACTAAATTCGGAGTGTAACTTCCTTCTATTCTGATGTACGAACCAAACGATACAGTACCTAGTATGACTCGATACGAATGTGGCCTTATACAGGGGTTTAAGCTCTATTTTTTATTAGTAGGCGTGTACTTAGCGATCCGAACAGGCCCTAATAAGAAACTATCCATAAGGTTAGCTTGCCTAGTTATATTCTGGTAAATAGTTTCTACGGAACTTCCCCCAGAGTACTTTGTATTTTTCGTGTTCGGACTCGTTTTATACTCTATTTTACTTTACATTTGTCCAAGAATTATCCTGCGATCCTTTCTTAAGCTAGCTCGACGTGTATAAGTTCCTTATCTAGGTCCGCTACATTGGTAAAATCTGGAAATCAACCGTGTTTGAAAGCCACACCTTTCATAACAAACCTCTTCAATATAAACCTCTTCAGTTCAAACCTCTTCAATACAAACCTCTCCATTAAAAGGCCGCATCGGTTACCTACTACACCAGTGCTTCAAGTCAAGATGAGGTCCCCTGTCGCCATTATTACTATCGTCCTATCTCTCCTTTTCGCAACACAAACCTCAGCAGCCAGTGACGGTGACCAAAATTGCTGCCATAACTGTCAACAGCTGTGCGATAGAACGCCACATGGGTGTGGTGGAGACTACTGTAGCCGTAACTGCGGAGGTTGTTAGGTGTAAATAACATAACGATCATATCTCTCTCAGTATGATCTTCATCAGGATGCCTGAAGGTGGGGATACGAGAGGGGTGTACTCTAAGTTATAAGGGATATTCAGCGGCTACGTACACTGGCTCTCATAGGCCGCCTTGGCAAAGAGAAATGGACATTGAGATGTTATTACTTAGGCCATGGGGAACTGAGTTTTCAACATGATAGCAAGTCCTAAAAACGTCTTTACTCCACTGTCAAACACATTATCTGAACATTCTCCATCTGATTCAATACATGCCACCAGATTTGAAGCTACAAACCACCTACACTATAATTTAAACTTTTCACCACCTATGCCACTGGCCACCAGTACTAGTGATTGTTGTCTATGTTCTTTTGGAATTGACTTTCAGATCAACGTTGGACTGATGGTTTTGATCTGCTGACTTCAGTAAGAGGAGACCTGCACCTATTCATATGTTACCTACTGTACTGTACAATACGAGTAGGTACTCTCTCACCCCCCCTAATTAGAGGTTAATCGTGAACTTTATTGTTTTGCGGGCGCACGGCAGTTTCGCCATACAAATTTTAGTGCATGAAGCTGTCAGAAATAACCTCTATTTAGGGGGGGGGGGGGGGGGGGTAGAGTAGGGGGAGCGGTATTTCTCGTATTTGAACTTGAGTCATTCTCTCCGAGAATTACCTGGTAAGAATTACCTGGTAATGCTTGTCTTGTCCTAGATCTCTATGTATATATTGAAGTTCCCTCGATAGTCTGGCACGCAGATTTTCGTCATCCTCCAACACTCCCGCTCTTCACACTAAAATTACCTTCTACAAGCACCAACTGCTCGAAGTATAACTCGCACGCATCTATCACCTACTGCGCCATCCAGAGCTCCAAGATTCATCATGAGGTCCCCAATCACCCTTACAACCATCGTCATAACTCTCCTTTTCGCAACCCCAACATCAGGACTGGACAGGAGTTGTTACAGACTCTGCGGCAAGATCTGCTCTCGACCAGGTGCAACTTGTGTTCCACAGGACTGTGACGTTCAATGTGGCGGTTAAAAGGGCGAATCACGTGTCAAGATATAGAGAGAGGATGGACCTTGGGAAAGGAAGGCGTGGTGTGGTTGTGGGGGTGGGGGCGTGATCATCATATGAGGAGTGTTAGGAGAGGCAGGTTATATTAGGAGGCTCTACGTATCCTGATTAACCGACCCAGTTTGTTCCATGCCGCACCCCACCAAAAATCGGCAACAACACCACTTTTATATATACATATTTATTTATTAATTGATAAGATGCGATCGTTAAGGACTTAAGGCATTTATAGAGGAATAGAATAGACAATTGCAGTTGGTGTTAATATATAAAAAGTATAGTAAATAAGTGTGGTGGTAGTATAGGTCTCGGAACAAATTGGGTCGGTCAATCAGGATACGTAGAGGGAGGGTAGAAAGATAGTCTAGGGCTCGTAGGGCAATAGGATATCCCACCTGTGACCTAACTATATCCTTCCAGGTGTACTTTTCCTCCACCTAATCAGAGGTTAATCGTGAACTTTATTATTTTGTGGGAGTAAGATTTTTTGAACAGAGTGTCATTCATACTCTACTAGGCTATTCTGTCCTGAAAGACGACTGCAAACTGGCCATGGCTTAGTTTACTTCAACCTTGTACTGTATGATCCTACGTTTTAAGCGTCATCCTCTTACTGCGGGCCCACGGTACATAGTTTTTTCACACAAATCATCGTGCATATAGCTGTTAAAAACAACGTCCAGTAGGGGGGTAAATAATGAGTTTCTATTAAACTCAAGTTTACGCCCAAGTAGTTGGATCTGATACTTGGAATTTCTTTATATTGACCCTTTTATTTGAATAGTATCGTCGTTCAAGAACTATCTACCAATCCTTGTCTTGTCCTAAATCTCTATGTATATAAACTCCCTCAATAGTCTACACACGATCATCCTTTCCACACATGCACTATCTATAACAAACCTCTTTTTGTGCCAACTTCTTGAACTACAACTCGCAGCTCCGACGCGTCTGTTACCAACTACACCAACTACTAACCATACCAACCAGAGCTTCAAGATTCGAAATTCGATTTTACTACTACCGTTATAATTCTCCTTTTCACAACACAAACCTTAGCATCAAGAGCTAACTGCTGTGACGCCTGTAAGAGAAACTGCATTCTACATGATTCACATTGTAGTGTAACAAAATGTGAGACACAATGTGATGATTGTTAGGTGTCGACAACAAAGAGCAAAATATAGGGAGAGAAAGAGATAGGAAGGAAGGAAGGGGGTAGGGGCGGGTTATCATCGGAGGTTCGGGATGGTATGAGAGGCTGGTTATAGGATGGAAGAAAGGTATAGAGAAAAGTATAAAGAGGAAATATGTGGAGGGTGATCGTCATAGGAGGGCCAGGGTGGTACGAGAGGCAGGTTGGATAGAAAGACAGTATAAGGTTCGTATATAGTTTAGGAAGGAGAATAGGGTGTGGAATTAAGATTATCGGATCTCCTTGTTTATACCCCCTACGTAGATATCCTACCTAACTATAACCTTGTACTAGGTTTCTACTAAATTTGAAATGACGCGGGCGCCGTGGCAATCGTGTTTCTTGTAGTCGGACTCAGTTTATACTCCCTTTTTACTTTACTATAGTTTCTGCTAAGAATTAGCCAGCAATCTGTCCTAGATGTCAATGTATATAAGTTCCTTCGATTGTCCAGCGCTCTAAAATGAATCGTCGCCAAACACTTCAAAACCAATTATCCTTGAAACTTCAAACCCAATCGTCTTTGAACACCTTAAAACCAATTGTCCTCGAACACATTTCCATCATCTGAGTCAAACCTCTTTTGCACGAATACTAACTACTCGAACATTAAGTCGTACGTATATAATATCTACGATACCAGCCATACTAACTAGAGCTTTAGAATTCAAGATTCAAGATGAAATCCCTCGTCTCTCTCACTACTCTCGTCGTAACTCTTCTTTTCGCTACACAAACGGCGGCAGACGAAGGCTGTTGTAAAACCTGTGAATCAATCTGCGCATTACCAGGTCAAGACTGTTCTGGGATGAACTGTAGCTCATTCTGCAAAGGTTGTAATTAGAACAATACAGAGAGAGAGAGAGAGGAGGGAGGGTGGTTATCACAGGAGGGGTAGGGTACTACGAGAGGCGGGTCAAAAGAGGGGTAGCAGGATAGTATAGGAGAATAGGGTATGGAATTGCGATTATCAAACCAGGTCCCGCGTGACAACCATTCAATAGCCAATAGCAGCCCTCCATCCGCCCCACAAACCCCCTATTGTATTATTTAACTACGAATAAGACAAAATCGATCACCTATTAGGAGGAGTGTAGGCGGGGTTCTGGTGGCGCGATGGTAACATCAGTGACTAAGGAACTTAGCATGAACCCCTAATAGCGATCCTCAGATTGCCCAACTATTCGAGCGTCGCTGGAATAGGAGAGATGCAAGTGGCCATGGGGGGATAGCGTGATTGCTACCTATTCCTTTCGGAAAAGGTGATTCTCTCGTAACAGCGCTTGAGCCTGTCCGGCACTATTATTTTTTGACTTTTTGGGCTTTTCTTTTTATAGACGTTTTGGAGATTGGATTTACTGCGGGGATAGCGCGGGGTTGTTAGCGATTTACCCCTATTTATCACCAAATTTACGCTGGGTAGTTGAGTTTTGTCGTATTCGTTCTTGTTTTATTCTCTCTTACTCCCCCCCTCCATATTTAAATGTTACTTCTGACGGCTTCATGTAAGATTTACTGAAGTTTGTATGGTGAAACTACCGTGCACCCGCAAAATATCAAATTTCACGATTCACAATCAAGTTGGGGAAGGACAGTAAGGCTCCTACTTGACTTAGCATTCTCTTTCCAGAATTGGCTAGTAATTCTTGTTTTGTTCTGGACATATATATATCTAGGCTCCCACGATATTTCAACACCTAGAGAAATCCATCGCCCTCAAACACTTACACTTTCTATCACAACCCTCCTTTTTTGCTAACTGCTTGAGCTGTAACTCGTACGTGTATCATATGGTTTACACCAACTATACTAACTAGAGCTTTAAGATTCAAAATAGAGTCCCCGATCACCTTGGTTACTATCTTAATAAGTCTTCTTTTCGTAACACGGGGGGCAGCAGATGCAGCCTGCTGTATAAACTGTGTAAGGCTTTGCGAGCGACCGGGTAATGATTGTTCTAATATCAACTGTTCTGCGATATGTGGAGGTTGTAGCTCTAAGGTTTAAATGCCTAAGTAAAATATCGAGAGATATAGGAAGGAGGGGGTTGAGAGAGAGGGTGATGGTCTTCATTAGGAGGGGTTGGGTGGATTGGGGTGAGTGTTAAGAGAGGGGGGCTATGAGGGAGGTCTATCCTCTGCTCCGGATATTTTCAAGCACTACAGAATATATCCATGTTTCAACTCCAGCAGATGGAAGATATGATAATTTAAAACCTCTTTTTCAACAATTGTATTCAATCTCATCGTGATATCTCGATAGTGAGACCTAGAGCATAGTCCACATTCAGACAAAAACTTGTTATCCACAAGCCACCTGCCTCCACGTATACTTGGAAGATGATCACATCCGCTGCCCCAGATTTGGTTGCATTCGCAGCTCTGCCCACAAAATACAACCAAATTAAGTAGGTAGACTGGAAATGATTCGCGTGTACTTACCAACCTTAGAGAACTTTCTAAATTTCTTAGTCATCGCTTGACTTCATCTTTACTCCCATCTCCACCTCCTTGCTATTCGCTTACGGGTCTTGTGCTCGTGGATAGTTTAGGTTAGCACTATACACGTATCCCTTACTCTTTAACTCCCCCATACATTGGCACGTTGTAATACTTACGTTTAACGTTGGTGTTTTCGCTTATTTTGCCACTAGTATGGCGAGGTTACAGAGTAAGGGATACATCTACGACTAACGATAAAATATTCTAAACCGTAGGAAAATAAATTCTACTTATAGGTAGAGAGGTTTACAAAAGGATCTACCACAGTTCCATATCTATGTTTCCTCTATACAGAACCCCAGACTGTTCTATTACATTTACAGTCAATCCCAATTGGGATGAGATGTAGAACATAATACATGAAGAGTAACAACAACCATTGACTAGATCTTATCGCTTGAGTTTACAGGCTGAAGTTAACTCATTAACGAAGATTTCAAGCAAATTCTCAGCCATCAACAAGTGAGAACTTTTACAATTAAGCACTTTTGTGGTGGGAAGTGGTTAATGATGAATGGTGCTGGTAGATAGTGAATGGTAGATAGTAATTGGTAATTGGTAAATGGTAAATGATAAGTTTCATTAGTGAATGGTAAGTTGCAACAGTAGATCATATGTGTGGATAAAGTGTCATATTTGCTTCTACTAAGTTATCCAGTCCCAAAGGACACACGCCGCTGGCTTCTTAGAGTCTATAATGTACATTCAACTTTAGGTATGACCGTCCTACTACAATCAATGCAAAAATGATGCTAGTGAATGGTAAGGGATTATAGTAAATAGCGATTGGTAGTACCAGGGAATAGTAAATGGTGCTGGTGAATGGCAATACTAATAAATAGTGAATATTAGGTGATGTTAGTGAATAATAAGTGCTACTAGTGAATAATAGTAAGTATCAATAGTGAATAGTAAGTAGTAAGTAGTGAATAGTGAATAGTGAATAGTGAATAGTGAATAGTGAATAGTGAATAGTGAATAGTGAATAGTGAATAGTGAATAGTGAATAGTAAGTAGTGATAGTAATAGTGAATAGTGAATAGTAATAGTGAATGATACAAAGTGGTCTAAACATACAAAATTCACCTAACCAGAAACTCCCGTTAGAGGGTGATCAAACTTTCAGATGAAAACAAATAAGATTCCCATTTTAGCATGAAGTTCATATTATGACAAATTTTGATAATACTGTAGCAAGGGCAAGTCTATGGTGGGACTGTCTTCCACTTGGTGCAAAGTTGCTGCCACCAATCTGAATTTGTAGGTCTTGGTTCTGCTAGGCTCTATCTCTGTGGTACTTCCTCCTTTGGCTGTGTTTGTGGAAGTAAGACATCAAGCCCCTCTTGATCAATTAAGTGCCTTACCAGATTGAGAGTTGAGTCCCAGTATATCCTGAAATTTGAGTCTAACTCCTATCTTTCTCTTCTTCGAGGTAGATGATTGATTCTTCGCCTCTGGCTTCACTTACAATTTTACAACATCTGTCTATTAGAATGGATTAACACTAGTAATATATATAGCATATAAACACAAAATACAACTCATCCTCCTCAAACTTTCTCTGTAGCTCTGTTTACTAACTTACCCAGACTACTCAAACCCATCTACCGTTAAAATACGCGCTACTTTCAAAAACCCCACAACTTCCACATAAACACATGTGCCTTACCAAGAGCCACCTTCTCAATAAAAAGCCTTTTGTACTGTACATGTAGAAACCCAGCATTGAAAGCGGAAAAGTTGAGTATCATTTTCACACTCTGACTCTCTCTACAAACAGGACCTTCTTTATATCTCCTCATTGCTATACATCTAGGTTTGTGTTGGTTGACTATCAAAGTCAAGATACAAGGTACAATAATCTGATATTGTATTCGTATGAGGCTCTAAGTGATTGTGTCTACCTAGGTACAGGTTCCTTGATAGACCCGTAGACCACGTCACTTGGTTTCCCCCTTGCAGTTCAGCTCCGCTCTGCTACGAAGCAAGGAGCGCTATTCTCCCTTGCAGTACAGCTACTGCTATGAAGCATTTTTTTCTTCTTCCGATACAGATAAGCTACAAAAAGGAATTATTCTAATTTTAGAAAACTGTCGCTTGAATAGGAAGTTGTAACCTAAAAATCGAAACGTACATATGTAGCAACGAGGGAAGAGAAAAAGGAATAGAAAAAGAAAAAGAAAAAGAAACCACCACGCGCGATGCGAGCGGTAGTCTTCATCCGTGGAGTTCTCTTACGGCGATTACATGTGGAGGTTGTGAACTAACAAAGAAAGTTTATAGAGTTATCCAGGGAATATCGAAAGTTCATCTGTCCTCTAGTCACCTCTTCTCTATATTTCCCCTTAAACCCGAGAACTTCAATCCATTCCAGGTTAGATCAAATCTTATACCTAGAAACAATCTAATCCACTCCTTCCTCCCTCCATCCAACAAGAACACAAATACTACTTACTTATCTGCAATTCCCCGTCTTAACACCTTCCATATCCCAGGTCAAAAACCACGGCGGGATATCGAGAAACCCCTCAATTTCGATATTAAGTCAACCACTTTTCCCCACATTTCGAAGACCGGAAAGCTACCATGACTTCGAAATTCAAGCAGTGGATCATATAACTAGAAATTCGACGCCCTCTAATCCACAGGACTTCTTTAGATCGATTAAATTTGACGTCCGGTCCGTTTTAGAAGCCAGAACAGCCAAAAAGCTCACTGGTGACGCATCTGTTCTCTACATCCGAAACAGGAGGTCCCAAGCTGCGTAGTACATCACAAACTTCCATCTCGCTTAGAGTCGGCCCAGTGCGAATAGAAGACCAAAATATACAATACCACCACGACAAAACAGCGCCGAGTAGAACGAGAAATTGAAAGAGGCTGGAACACTTACCCAGAAGGACTTTTACCTTCTGTAGGTTTCTGTTATGTTAAAACCAGTAGAAAACCAGTCCAACTAGAGCCAACATCTGTAGTCTGTAGAGGGCAGGTAGAATCCGCGGCACCGCGGGAGAACACCCCGTGCAGTCCCGGGGGAAAATAATAGTACTGTAGGGAAACAAATGGAACGGTTGGTCTGGTTCGCCTAAAGAGGCTGGTCGCGGACCTCAAAATGCAGAGAAAGAAAATGGGGGTTGACGAAACGAGAAGCACAATGTAACCCTCGGCTAGAAGAGGTAACGACGAGGTCTGCTTTGATACCGATCCAAGTATGAGACAATATATTAAAGTTTTGGTGTTTGTTGTTGGGACACATTGAACAGGGAGGGTGAGCAATATAAAATATTACCCGTCATATAATTACCATGTCCATATTTGCGATTCCAGGCTTTTTTCGATGAGGAGGTGACCATATAGAACAAGCCCCTCTGATTGGCATCGCTAATGATATCCTTCCATCCGAGGATTCTCGTATCCAAATCTACCAGCGAGGTGGGATTCATGTTTGACAGCTCTCCGATCGACGGACATCCCGTTGACAGGTACGATGAAGAAAGCAAATCAATGGATGGAATTCTCCGGTAATGTAAAAGAACGGATCGTACCGAGTTTCTCAGTGAGCTCTCATGAAACGAGAGGTGCATAGGAGAGAGCCAACTCATGTATGCTTACTTGAGTAAACCATCAATCAAACACCTGCAGACATTTCTCCTAGATTTTCTGGTCCATCACCAGTTTCCTCATCCAAAGTGGAGAATAATGACTGCATACCTCCTTCGGAAAGATAATATCATCCAACAAAACAAATATAAATCATATGCACGGCAGATTATCAGGAATGTTGTTTGGATGAACAGCCAACCACTTGCAGGCTAAGGAAAAAAACGAGCATAGGGGCTTTGTCGCAAGCGCAGTAGAATGTTTCAAAAGGACCCAGGATTGCGAATGGCATGCTGCAAAAGTCATGATGGATAAAGTCGGGGAAGAAACGGGAGTTCGTATGACTTGCATATACTACCTGCAGGCGAGTTGCAGGGTGGTTATCAGCTGTACACCTCCAGGCACATGCTCTCTGGACCCTCGACACGTTGTAAACAACCTTGAAATTGTTCCTGCGTCCGAAACCCCGAAAATCTCAACATCCATATGCCGTCGTATTATTGCGGGATGGCCGAATTGGGGGCCGATTTCCGAATCTCGGGGGTGTGTTGGTGATATCTCCTATTTTGTTTTTGTTGACGTCTGAATAAGGCGTAACAAGCCAAGCAAACGAAAAGTTTGCCAGAAGTCTTGCCTCTCGGCCCACCTAAAACCAAGGAATAAAGTAGCCCAATAACCTTAATAGGAGATTTGAAGGAAGGTGGAAGGTGTCGTGCAAACGAGATTGGAAGACGCGAGAACCGCCTGTTCTGCTGATCTCCAAACTCCAATCTCGTTGGAGAGTTGTGTTGGCTTCTCCTGAAACAAACTCTCCTGTACGGAGTACGGTAGTCAATCACCAGGCTAGCTGTTCCAACCCCCCGGGTAGGATCATATCGTGTTGTATGCCTACCAATCTCCAACTTCTTACGTCTTTGTCTAGACTCTGTCTGATCCTTCGATGAGGGCGTCGCGGAAATTAATCCTCTGGACGTTGAGATCACCTCGTACCAGCTGCAAGCAAACGCAGGAGAGTTTTACATGTGTCTCTGGAAGTGCCGAGTGCCAAATTTGGTCGTCCAGTCATTTTTCCAGCAAGTAGGTAATGGTCATCCACCTATTCCACTTTGCGCTTCGAACCTTTGGTTGTGTGGGGTGTTGGGCAAAGAGGCGGTAAAGTAAAGCAGGTAGCGAAAGGAGGTGGTTAGGGCTTTAGGGTAAGTGGAACCCTCGGATTGACAGAAGCCGCTGAAACCAGCACACCCACTGTCACCTACACCCACTTCTCATCCCTTTACTGGGAGCGCGGAAGGGGGAAGGCTTCTAGAAGACCTTTTAAAGTGCATCCCCTGAAACCCCTCTCTGGCTGCAGACGGGCTGTTGGTGATTCGTAGGACGGGATGCAATCCACCCAGACGGTCCTGGAGGGAACCAATCCGCAGGCTGCCCTCAGCGCCATTCCCTGGAGGGCCGTGGAGGACCATGGAGGTGCTGCTGTGGTTTGATGCTGTCATGCTGGTAAGCCGTGACGATGAAGCTATCCCAGGCTGCGAGTGTCCGGACAGGCGCAGCTGCAGCACACCCAAAATGCGAGGTATGTGTCTGGCATTTTGTGCTGTGCAGACGCCCTCGTGTAATTTCTGGCGATCGCTGGCAAGTGCTGGCAACTTCATGCGAAAGCCTCCAGTATATGCGCAGAGAGGAGAAAAAGCCTTGGTGTTGGGGAACTTTCTCTAGCTGGCTGTTGGCTGCTGCTGGCATCGCGGGCGTGGCTGTCTCTGGACTGATGCTGATGATGGTATGGAGCCGCGTCGGGCCGTAACGGTTATCTTGGTTCGATAGGGAGGGAGATCCGCCATATGCGACTCATCGAGGTGGATTACGGTGCGTTTGATGAACATTGGCTTTCTGTCTGGTGGTGTCGCTGAAATTTTATTTTTGAATGAGGTGTACGGAGGGAGGGGAGGGGAGGACGAGGATGGAGGGCTTGGTTGCGGTGACTCGGTCAGTAGAAGTAGTGAGGGTAGGGTAGTGAGGGTAGGGTAGTGAGGGTAGGGTAGTGAGGGTAGTGAGGCAGGAGGCGGGAGGCAGGATCGAGGTGAGTGGAGGTTGAGGAGACGAGGAGATCAAAGTCAATCTGTCGCCAAACGCACACGGGGTAGCTCCTTAGGTAGGTAGAGTAGAGTACAGTACCTAGTTAGGTGGTAAGAGTATAGGTAGGTAGTTAGGTAGGTAGGTAGTTAGGTAGGTAGGTAGTTAGGTAGGTACCTAGGCTAGGTACTAGGTCCCTAGGTACTTTCTCACTGAACTGATCCATGATCCCCTGCCACAGGGCCATAGGGCAACAGCTTCACTGTCTTTCGAGTTTCACTCTCCAGGTTCCTCTCTCCTCCTCTCTCCGTCAGTGCCTGTACCTATTCCCTCCCTCCCTTCCGTCCCCTGCAGCTCCAGCAGCTCCAGAGTCCAGCAGCGGACGTTGTCGTGGAAAGAGCCCAAATCGCTGGGCATCACGGGCATCACGGGTAGTCTACCTACCTAGGCTGCTAGGTACCTTGTAGGTACCCAGGCCCCCAAGCCCCCAGGCCCCCTCGACCCCCAAGGGCATGGTGTATTAGGTGTATCCTTGTCAAGTCGACACCTCCCTTGTTGGTTCTGAAGAGGGTCTGAGGTCTGAGAGCATATATTATCTCAAAGCTTCCTGCTCTGCAAACCCTTCTCTTCCCTTACTTTCCCCTCTTCGACAAACTCACTTCAACATCCCTCACTGCTACCTACGCCCTCCGCCGACTCTCCGCTATTGCGCCCTCCTCTGTCACATCGCCAATTTTTGTGCTACCATCGCTATCCCATGAGCCTTTTAACCCCTCCAAACCTTCGAAACCTTTTCCAGAAAGTGCCTAGATAATATCCATCCCTCGACAGCCTCTCCTCCACAAACCCTCGATTAGAGGTCTCGTCTTATTGACCTGACCGCCTCGATTATTTCCTCGTCTTCAAACGCATTCAGTATCATGTCGGAAAAACCTTCTGTTTTGATTGTGGGTGGTCTGGGTTATATCGGCCGCTGGTTGGCCTTGCATATCCACAAAAATGATTTGGCTTCCGAAGTGCGCATCGTTGACAAGGTAGGCCACACGGTAGCACAATTCCTGGGTTAGCGACTGCAACTAACCATTATATGCAGTTATTGCCGGAACTGGCTTGGCTAGCTCCAGAATTCCAAGAGGCATGCTCAAGAAACAAGTTCATGCAGGCTGATGCGAGTAGAGAAGGTAATCTCACCTCCCTTTTTTTTTATTAAGCTATGGTACCTTTTCAGTACGAACCCAGCTAACTCAAATCCTCTCAGAATCCTTACCTCGTATATTCGGCCGCGCAAACGGAAAAGAATGGGATTACGTCTTCAACTGCGGTGGAGAAACTCGAAATTCACAAGAGGATGAGGTCTACAAGTTGCGCTCGCTCGCTTTGAGTGTGGCACTTGGAAAAGAGGCTGCCAAACGAAAAGTTAAAGTTTTTGTCGAGCTGAGCACCGGAATGGTCTACAAGCCCGATTCACACCCTAGTAAAGAAGGGGATAAACTGAAGCCATGGAGCAAAATTGCTGTTTTCAAGCTCAAAGCCGAAGAGGCGCTGTCAAAAATTGAGGGGTATGTTCCTCCCTCGCATCCCACGCTTCATAATCAAACTAACAACTCTAGGCTCAATCTCGTGATCGTCAGACTCCCCCATGTTTATGGTGAGTATGACTACCAATTTATCGCAACAGCCCTAGCCATGGCCCGTGTATATCAATATCTGGAAGAAGAAATGAAGTGGCTCTGGACCAAGGACTTGCGAATGAACACTGTTCACATCACAGATGCTGTTCGAGCTTTATTTGATGTTGCAGATTGGTACGCCGCCAAGTCAAAACACAACTGGGATGAAAGTTCCATGGGCAAAACTCCGATCTTTAATGTCGTCGATCATGGACAAACAAACCAAGGTATCATGGCCGACTTCATCGCCAAAATTTTCCAAATCAAGACTGGCTTTCAAGGCCAGCTGATCAGTACATTTGCGCGTCTGAATATGGATAGTGTCGTGGATGATGTGAATGATGATATCTTAGGCCCTTGGGCCGATTTACTTGAAGATGCTGGCATCACTCGACCTGGACCCCTCACACCCTTCATGGAGAAAGAATTACTGAAAGACACCGATCTCAGCATGGACGGGAGCAGGCTGGAAAAGGTGATTGGCTTCACGTACGACAAGCCTAATTTTACCGTGGAGCTGGTTCAGAGTATGATTGACAGTTATATAAGAATCGGCTGGTGGCCAGTGAACAAGCCGGAGGCCAAATAGACGGGTTATTCTATTGTTGGGATACACGATAAACGCAGCTACGAGGTGGAGGAAGAATAAAGGATGACACGGGGCGGGGGGACGACGGGGAAGAGAAAGGACGAACTTTCAAACCAAAAAACGACTTACGATGACGAGTTAACGGACGCGATCAGATTGCAATCTCTTGACCCTCCAAATCCACCCCCATCAATCGCCAACACTTTTTTTTTCATATGTTCATTTGCATTGCGGAAAGGGGATGATGTTTCTCTTTTTTTTAACGGCTGGCTGTACCGGTATTACATGGTTGAAAGAAATCCGCCCTTCATCTTTCGTCTTTTCTTTTTTTGGGGTGTCCTGTACTATTATATTATTACATGGGAAGGGGCAGTTTGTTGTTCACGACTTTTTATCTAATATCCTGTTCCCCGATTCTGAGGCCGATGCTTGGTCTCTCTTTCTTTGTGTCGTGCTTGTTCGTGTTTTTTTTTGTTTTTTTTGGATGGAGATGGAATGTACTTGCTAAGCATAATACCATATCACGTTTGATCGCCGTTCATGATTTTGTCGCTTACCCCACGCGTTTGTTTGATGTTTATTAATGTCGGGATTGAGTCATTGAATTTGACTCGCTGCCATTCTCACATTGCCTTATGAGTCAAAGCTTTACCTAAGTTCTTATCAGTTGCAGATCATCTATCCATCTACAGAACGCCTCCAGAAGCCAAGATATCAAACCCAGCCACCAAAATCGATTCTCTTCGGGGAGGCGACGGAGGAGAAAAGAGGGCCCGATCACCCATCTATAAAATTACCAACATTTTACTCCGGGTTCCAACAACATGGACCAGGGAATTCAATACTAAGGTAAGGAACCCCGCCCTCCATCTCTCCAAAGAAGGTAAACGAGAGATCAGAAAATTTCCGGGGAAGGAAATGTTTTCTCTATCTCGTCTACCAGGAAAGAGTAGGTAAAAATTCCCACCCTCCTCCCCTTCCCCCGCTCCTTTCCTCACAATCCCAATTTACCACCCCCATTCTAACTGCCGAGATCCAAGAACATGGTCTAGGAAATTCCGAAGGCTGCGGTACCAAGAAAAGGAACTAAGCTAGATATGATACCGAGTATCTCTTTCTTTAGCTAAAGAATTTCAACGAGGGATCTCGGAAATTTCGACTTCCTCTCTTGTTTAGCGAGGGGGGAAATAAGAAATATGCTTACTGTACTCGGTCACGGCTGGTGTAAGTGTTGAAATTTGAAGTGAGTCACACAGTTACATACATGTAACCCATCGGTCGGACCTTTTCCCTCTCTCTAGGTAATGTATACCTGTGTACCTACATACACACAAAGAAGAAAACAAACCCTGAGACGACGAACGGGTTGGGTCGGCTCGGATCCGATCGGATGTCATGGTTTTGGGGAATAAATGGGAAGTTCTACTTTGGGGAAAAAGGGCTGAATGGTGGTGAGACGAGAATCATGATCTAGATATAGTGGCTTAGATGGTAGCGTTTTATGAGTCTTGTGATATAACAATGCGTAAGTTCTTTTTTATGAAAGTATTTTCTCGAATTTCTTTTACGGAATATCTCTTCTCTTCGGACGTGAATAATCTCATTTATGGTGAGGTGAGTCAGACCTTTCATCTGCAACGACTCATTTCGTTCTATCAGTTATCCTCGATTTTCAGGATTGGCGTATACCGGTTTCCGGGATGTCTTACTGTAATAAGACTACATGGTATTCCTTCTTCTTCCGTCATTTATCCAGAATTCAACTTATTCTCGAGTCTCGACGTTCTATGGGTGTGATACGTCATATCATGTACGAAGGGTCCTGAGTACCGGTAGATGAGCCCGTCCTTGTATTGCTTTATCTATTTTACTTTTTCTCGGAAGGGAGTTACCGTATTAACTCGAGAGGATGGACCAAAGTGGTAGTAGGGGTATTTTAGCCTTGGCCACACCAAAACCCCCTAGATCTGCCTTTTTCTATCTCTTTTGGGGTACGTTAGAACTCGGAGTACGTCTAAAAAGGACGGAAAAGTGGGTTTTATAGAGGCTTAGTAGGAAGTCGGGGCCAAAATCTGCCACTTGCTATACCACGGCACATCCGATTCCACCACTCCCCCCACTACCACTTTGGACCATCCTCTCGAGTTAGTACGGTAATAAGCCGCGATGGTGGTGCTTGGCAGGGCTGACGTCCTTCTTTGCTTTGGTTTGGGGACGATGAAAGGTGTTTTTCTTTTGGTTTATATTATAGTATAATGTTTGAAGCGTGGACATCAATTTATGGAAATGCGAATTGATGATAAATGTCTTTATGTTTATTCTGAGTGGTGGTGTTGGTTCTTGACACTCTTTTCGGACACCTCGCTTCGTCGTGGTCATACGGATCTAGTCGGGTGAGAGGGAAAGGGGGGTTATAATTTTCGGGACGTACAGTTTTTAAAGGCACTCGTTAGAATATCTCTATATGTGATATGTGACATACATACTAATTTCTGATTAACCGCTTTTACGTAGGGCCATTTGCAGTTGATTAGAGCGAAAAGTTGCTGTTATTTACAGCATCGTAAATCGTAATATTATTAGTCGATTAGCGCTACATAGATTTCCTAGAAATAAGTTATAACTGTACTGAAAGTAATCTTACTTTCTCCTTCCACATCTCTATTATCCTACAATTCTCGAATACCTGACCAATATTGGAGAAAGATTTAGAGTAACGAAAGTTCGCTAGGTTTATATATTTCTTCGGAGTTACTGAATTTCAAAACCATCGAAAAGCATCTCCATACGCCAATCAAAAAGTGGTAACTTGAGGTTTATGGAGGAGTGATAACAAGGTATCTCATAATAAGCCAATAAGAAATAGCAGGGTCTTTTTCATTTCTAAGTTCAACGTCGTAAACCCCATTATTGGTTTAAGCGACCAAGTAAACACTAAGCTTGTTTGGAATTAGTAAGACGATAGTAAATCAATAGCCTAATTACTGAAACTTTAGGAGTTATAAACACCAATTACGGGACCACGTAAGATGTCAATATGGGTGTACTTCGTCATTAAGGCTGTGAACTAGAAGCAAGCCTACTTCACTTCTTGACGCTGGTAAGTCTGAGAAACTAATGGAGGCACAGCAACAGAAAATCATCTATGCTGGCACACTATTCCTACGAATGTTTGTCAGTACAATTCAAATCTGTACTTATGGCTAAGCCGTGACTTACTCTCTGACCTCACAATTGCCAAGATAACAATCATAGTCTCCTTCTCAGCAACTGCACTGTGTAGAAGAGTCCGACTTCCCATCTTGGCAGTTGTTCCAATGAGGATATGTTCCAGCTTGATACTCATCCGTAAAACAAACGATGCATTTGTGCTGAGTTCTGTCTGACAAAGCACAGGGCCGACGAGGTTTATAACGACACCTGTTTGAGTGATATCAGCTAAAATTGCTTACTGGCGAATGGCAAATACCTGGATGATCTTGGAGAGCGGGTATCTATTTCATTCGAAATCAGTTATACTCTACACTCAATATTTTGCAGCTTTTCTATGTACCTTTGACTCATATCTGCCCACTTTTCGTCCTCCACTCGTCCTCCCCTTACTACCCGCAACACCTGCATTCTCAATCAAAGCATCAATATGGTCCAATTCGGTAATTGCTTTCTATGAAAACACCTTCACAGAGGCATAACTACTCAAGTCCAGTTCCCAAACATTCATGATGTTCTTAGTATTTGTTGCTGCTTCGATCTCTGCCATTGCTGCGTTCCCAGTTTGGGTATTGCGGACTGCGAGGATGACTTTTCTTACTCCCATTTCGACCAAGTGTTTTGCGGCCTCGAATAATAATCACTTGTTGGCGTCAGTGACAATATATGTGGCACCAGAAAAGGTTTGTTGTGTTACGAGAAGAGGTAGACTTTTGTGTTGATCAGACAGGAACTCGCTGAATGTTATTACCGCCATGTCTGTCACTTTTGACTAGGCTATGTATAAGATGATTATGAGTAGTGTATGAAGAACAAGATAGATAATTGGAGAGAATGGTTCCAATTAACTCCTGCATTTTCATACAAACTATATGGATGGTACTGAAAATTCTCGGAGCTATGAAAAAAGGACCTAGCTAAAACCCGTCAGGTCACTTACTCAACGACCTCTTACCCAATTCCAACCCAACAATAAGAGTAGTTTCCTAAATAAAACCAGAATTGCCGGAGATAATCTGGACTTTAGGTTTCGCTGGCTGATCTACAAGCGAGTTCCCTCCTGCTCGACCAATCAAAGTGTGTTTTCTTAACCTGGCATAGCACAGCATCATCTTCAGGAAGGGGGCATCCAAAACCCCCTGCCAGTCTTCAACACATCAAAAAGATCTTTATGGATTCTTTTTCCTCCAGATGTTTAGGACAAGCAAGTGAATCCTTCTATATCACACCACTAGTAAACCCCCTGTCCTGACCCTCTCCCCTTGCCAATGGAAACGTGGAATGATGGGAGGTATTCACTGGCAAGATTGATGTCAACTGCGAAGTGATGTTTCCCTCCGTGAAAATAAAATTTGCTTGTGCTGATGTAATAACAATGCTTTTTATTTACCTAGTGAATTGACCTAGTGAATCCCGGCTTCTCAATTGGAGGAAGTATGACGTACCTATGTACTCAAGTAGGCAAGTACTACCTATGTATGTTTATCCCAACTTCTCAAATAACCTTCAACATCAACCTTACCTAGGTACACATTGCACAGTACATCTGACTTCAAGATACTTCACAACAATCTCTCTAAATTCTTCAAAAATGACACAACCCTTCAAATTAGATCCCCGCGCCTCAACGGGTTTCTCGGACGCCTCATCCTACGACACCCACCGGCCATCCTACCCACCAGAGGCCGTGGAAAAATTACTTCATCACATAAATCTCTCTGGTGTCCGGGCCGCAAAAATTATAGATCTAGGTAGTGGAACGGGGAAATTGACAGAGGCTTTGTCATGGAGAGATGAGGGGTTTGAAATTTTGGCTATCGAACCCCATGAGGGGATGAGAGGGGAGTTGGAGAAGAAGGGGTTGAGGGGTGTTAGTGTTGTTAATGGGCATGCGGAGAGTACTGAGGTGGAGGAGGATTGGGCTGATGGAGTTGTTGTTGGGCAGGTTTGTTCTCGAGTTCAAGTCAATAGAACAATAACTAATATGTGACGATGTAGGCATTTCACTGGTTTGCGAACAGGGAGGCATTGAAAGAGATTCATCGGGTTTTGAAGCCGGGTGGTGCTTTAGGGCTTATTTGGAATGCCGAAGATTGTAATATTTTTTCCCTAGCAGATTCTCTGGGTACGAGTACTGATGGGAAACAGATAACGCACCTACGTCCTGGAAATCAAGAAGCAAATGGGCTCAGAAACTCAAGGATACCATTCGTACCCTTGAAGATGGGCACCCGAGATTTAGAGACCTTGAATGGCAAAAGGTTTTTGATAGCCAAACAGAAAACTCTCCATTACAGGCTTTGAGGGACACTTTTTCTCACAATACACCTGATTTTTCACTGCCTCTAGGGTCGGAAGATATTGAATGGATTGTGTATTTGAAGGACGAGGCCTTATGGGAGAGGTTTCATAGCCTGACTCAGGTTTCTAATCTTAAAGGAGAGAAGCTGGATGAAGTAAAAAGGGTATTTTTCGATTCTCTTAAGGAAGACGGCGTTGAACGGAACGAAACTGGTGAGGTTGCTGTTCATGGACGCACGCATTTGGCTTGGACATCCCGGATTTGAGGGATCTATGTAGGATAGTTTGGGAATAACCTCACAAATGGATTATGTCAGCCTCGACCGGGTATTTTGCGTCCGTATTTGTTGCCTGGCATCCAGCAATAATTTTGCATGTATTTAACGCCTTGATAAATGCCTCGAATACTCCAAGACTCCCTCCTGAATGATTTCGTGCCCCATTGTCCGATCGTCGTTTGAAATCAATCTGCAGAGATGTACATTACTGAAAGAACATATATTAGCATTAACCTTACGTTGTTGGCTTCCAAAATATATCTCACCATTGTTTCCGCGAACAAATGCATCGCCATAGCTTCTCTTCTTTACGCCATTGACGTGTTCCTCCGTCTTCTCCAAGGCAATGTTCATGTAGCCATCAACGGATTGAAGCTCCCCTAAAATCTCTGCATTAGTATGTCCGATTCTAGCAATTTCCAGAACAGTACACTGTACCTTTGTAGACCACGCCACTATTCAGTTTCACGGTAACGGAGCTACCGATGATCTCGCTCAGGAAACCAGAGGGATCTCTGCCCTCACCTTGGGTTGCACTTCCGTTCTCCATAACTAAGATAAGGAGCTCAGTTAATTTCTTTCACAAGGAAACCTTTTTCTCAGATTTGATGAAGGCTGATTTGCAGATGAGGTACGTAAGGTTTATTTTGGTGGGGTCGTGGTTTGTATCACAGCCTCACGATAGATGTGGGGCACTTTCCAGGTTGTTCCCCAGGGCTAAAACCACGCTACTGTAGCGTGACTTCGTGCTGCCCTTCACGTCCGGCTTCCCTGTTCACCTTTCCCGCGCGTCACACTTTCAATTGTTTGCAGAATACTATACCAACAAAATCAATATGTCGAACGAAGGATCAGATCCTTTTGAGGATGAGACAGAGGAGCCGAAAGCGCCTCCTCCTCCAAAGCGCTCTCTATTCAATATCAATATCAAGAAACCCAAGAAACCAGCAACCGATGGCGAGGCTGTCGATTTCTTCAGTCGATCTAAGGAGATGTTCCCGAAACGACTAGAAGAAGAGGAGAAGAGAAAGCAAAAGAAGGCCGCAAAACTCGAGCGCAAGAGATCCTCGGCGAGCGCAGAGAAGCAAGCAACCCCGGAAGAAAAGAAGCGGCGGATATCAAAGAGCTTGTACAGTTCCGATGAAGAGATTACTCGAACTCGCAAGTATGCAGCTTTATTCCGAAATTTTGTCTGCATTTTACTAATTGAAACAGAGAGTCAGGTCACTCTACTCCGGGCAACCGCATATCGCAAACGACCCCACAGCCGGAAAATTCACAAGCGTCTACAGCTAGACATACAAGAAGAAGCAATCAGGGTTTACAAAAATCTTGTGATAGTGATTCTGCCATAAATAATGTCGTCATAACTTTGAGTGATAGTGAGGATGATTCTGGCAAGGCTGTACCAGCAGCTTCGAATTTGGGACGCTATGCACATATCCTCCAAGACGATGACGATGACGATCTCTGTATTACACAATCGAGACCAGCACAAGTACCTGACGAAATAGATCAGATGTCGGATGAAGAGTTCCCTGAGCTGATACAAGCAGCCGCGGAACGTGCCAGACTAAAGGAGGCTGCAAAACTGAAGTCTACTCAAGCATATGCGCGGCAGAACCACGAAGAAGAAGAAGATATCTTTGCACCGAAAGAAGAAATCGCAAATCCGGTTGTGGAGATTCTTATAAGCAGTGAAATTGAAGGTTCGATACCACTAATGGTCAAGAGGAGGTTACTCGCTCGATTGAAGGAAGTCAAATTTGTTTGGTGTGACAAGCAAGACATTAATGGAGAGAAAGTGTTCTCAAGTGATCAGGCTAAAGACCTGGTGTTTTTGACTTACAAGAAAAAGCGCCTGTTCGATGCTACGACTTGTCATTCTCTCGGTCTCAAACTTGATCCAGCAGGTTTTGTGGAGGATGGACCTAGCGCGCGTGATGGCAAGGTACATCTGGAGGCTTGGACCGACGAGACCTTTGACATCTATCAGACGAGGGAGGCTAAACGAGCCAAGCAAGAGAAGGAGGGAATCGAGATTGAGGAGGAATCCGAAGAGCCAGAAGTTAAAGAAACCAAAATGAGGTTGATTTTGAAGTCGAAAGCACATGGCGAACATAGGCTCAAAGCAAAGCCCACAACCCCAATTGCGACACTTATTGACGCATTTCGGAGAGTCAAAAGCATTCCAGAAAACACTAATATTTCTCTCAAATTGGAAGGGGATACATTGGAGCCAGATTCCGTGCTTGGGGATGCCGACCTGGAAGAAGATGAGGACGTTGTGTTTATTGAAGTGTATATAGGATAATTCTCGCTCATCACGGGCTGGCTGGCGTTCTGGAAGTGCATGTGGATCGAGATACCCTGGGTAGGAATTGGCGTCTCTTGGTTTTCAGAGCAAATTTAGCTTTTTTCTATGGAATTGGCGGGCTACGGATCTTACGATATAATGAATGCAGAGAAAGCGAGCACCTGGTTCTACATGTTTTTTTTCTCAACTTAATAACGATGTGATTAATCACTTCAGGTCCCTTTCTCTCTCTTATTCTCTCGCTACTTGGCAAAAGGCTTCTATAAAAATTTTCTTTTCTTTTATTTGAATGAAGGTATAATAAACTACTCATTAGAAGAATAGCATAGTAGTAGACTCGTGGCACGTACTTTGAACTGTTCAAAACGTTTAGAGAAATTGCTTAATTCTATAATATCCAAAATAGCTCAGACCGTAGATAACCTTTGTCGGAGGTTCCATGTGGTTTTATGCGATTACGGCATATGCCCCAAGAAAGAGTAGCGGGGTCCTTCCCAGGAGCAATCAGCGAAAGGGCCCGAAGATAGCTTGACCTCGCGCCTATCAAACCACAACATGAAAGGGCATACTGGACAACAGTGCGTTCCCTTTTGCCAATCGAGACCATGATATAATTATGCAGTTAGACTGTATCTTTCTTTACAGCTTAACACCCTTTCAAGATGACGTCCGACTCGCCTGCCATAACTTCTCCTAAGGTTGGTAGGTTTTCTGGGTTCCTCCCTCTGGCCCCCGAAGATGCGAACCCAATGGTCACGCATGGCAAGGGTACTTTGGGTGCCCTCTTGAAATCCCATTCTAGTGCTTCGATACATACGGTCGACAAGAAAGTGCGCGGTCGAGAGACACCGAACGATGAGGAAATGGGATTGGGATTGGGGATTGGAATTGGAAGCAGAATCCGACGTCATAGCCAGGATAACATTGATGCTGAAGATTTACGCCGAAGCCTCAGCGACGAGCGACGAAGGAGCTCTATTCTCAATGGGCCGCAAATGCGAAGTCAGAGACTCATTGGGAATTCCAATCCGCGATATATGTGGGAGAAGTACTGGAAGACGACGGAGGAGCTGAAGAAGATGAAGAAACCCATGTATGTATCACCCAGCACCGACCACTATGGATGGTCTCACACTTTAGCCATTGGCTGATGATCCCCAGACGAGAATACTACGAGCGTACCAACAACCTGGTGCAGCAATATATCTACATCGATAGGCTCCTCGACAGCTCTCTTCCGCATGATCTCCTCAATGAGTACAACGATACTCCGAGCTGTGTTCAATCTGCAGGGCCCAACGGTACGGGATCAAATGAGCTAGAAGTACCACCAACCATCAAGGAGCAGGATGAGCCTGTTACGCCCAATTCCGAGCTTTCAAGTGGCAATAATAGTAGCTCTCAAAACTTGACAAAAAAAGTCAAGCGGACGCCGCGGGAAATATATAAGGTTTCGGAAGAAACGCCATTGCTGTCAGAGGCCATTGAGGATGATGAAGAGGAAGATGTCCCAAAGGCTGATATTCCTGGAATAGAGGACGACAGTGTGGAGAGTGGCGATAGAATTGTTCAAGTTGCAATCTACGTGAACCTTGTTGCAAATGCTGTTTTGTTAGCAGGAAAGATTGCGGTCATTATCCTCACCAGCTCTCTTTCGGTTCTCGCAAGTTTGGTGGATGCTGCTCTGGATTTCCTGAGTACGGCGATTGTTTGGACTACTACCAAAATGATTGAGAGACAAGATCAGTATAAATACCCTGTTGGACGGAGACGTTTGGAACCGATTGGGGTTCTTGTCTTTTCGGTTATCATGATTACATCCTTCTGTCAAGTTGGCTTGGAGTGTATCAGTCGTTTAAACTCGGGGGATCATGAGATTATAGAACTGACTCTCCCTGCGATCATCATCATGTCGTCCACCGTTCTGATCAAGGCTTTATGCTGGCTTTGGTGCAGATTAATTAAGAATTCTAGTGTACAAGCATTGGCCCAGGATGCTATGACTGATGTTGTCTTTAACATCTTCAGTATCATCTTCCCTCTAGGTATGATTCCTATTCCCTTCCAACCTTCCACAGTGACTCTTTGCTACAAAAGGTTTCTGGGCAACGCAGGAACCTCGTGTCCCTATCTTGGAATACTAACACAATCTCAGTCGGCTTCTACGCCAAGTTATGGTGGCTTGACGCACTCGGAGGCCTCCTCCTCTCCCTTTTCGTCATCATCAACTGGGCAGATACATCTGCAGGCCACATCCGGAACCTGTCAGGTGCAGCAGCAACGGCGGACGAGCGAAACATCCTCCTCTATCTCACGATGCGCTTCGCGCGAACGATCAAGCAAATCCAAGGACTGCAAGCCTATCACGCCGGGGACAAGCTCAACGTCGAGGTGGACATTGTGCTGGACGAGAACATGAACCTCAGGGACAGTCACGATCTCGGGGAGTCGTTGCAATACGTTCTGGAATCCGTGCCGTTTGTCGATCGCGCGTTCGTCCATTCGGATTACGCCAGCTGGAACTTGCCTACTCACATGGCCCAACAAGGCGAGTAGGATGCATGATCCTCCATGTATGATGTGGTGGAAGGGATTTTTTCGGTGTCGGTTACCTCTCTTTGTAAATTACGGTAGGATGGAATTGGATTGGAGAAGGCGGGGACACAAGGTGTGGGGTAAGACTTTTCTTTTCTTTTCCTTTTTTTTTCTTTTTCTTCTTTTTTGAAGCACCCACCACCAACCCGGGATTCTGTGTACACTACACTACATGTGGCGCCTGCATCTTCGGCATGGTTCCCGGACTTTGTCATGTTTTGGGAGGGTCACACGACATTGATTATCTTGCTTTCTTCTTTCTTCTTTTTTTCTTGGCTTTCAGAATGGGATGGAATGGGATGAGGGGGATTAGGATAAGGATAGTAATAGATGGATGGTGGATATGGATGTATTGAGATAGATACCTTTACTCTACTTTGGTTATTCTTCTTCTGTTCCTTCTTCTTTTTCTTTTTGAATTTCCATTTTCCATTCTCTGTTTTCCATTTTGTTTTTTTTTTTTGGTTTAAAAGTGACTGGCTTTCTTTTCTTTAACCGAGTTTTTACGGACTCGGTTTCGGACTAGGTGGTAGGTAGTAGGTAGGTGGGTAGATTAAGAGATAAATGATGTTTGCCCAATGACCCGGTTAGGTAGACAGACACGAGGGGTCGGTTGGATGCTTGGTTGGATGGTTGGTTGGATGATTGGTTGGTTGGTTGGTTGGCTGGTGGATGGTGGGTGGTGGGGTTTTAGATTAATGGGATGTATGTATGTAGTACAGATAGTATACCTAACAAACAAACAAGAAACTGGGTTTTTTCAAGTGTTTCAAAAGTGGTCATAAGGATGAATAGATGGATGGATTACTTGGCAGTAAGTAAGTGAGTAAGTAAGTAATTAAATATATTTGATTGTGCCTTGTTCTCTCCCTTGTGGTTTGTACGGAGTGGTTTGTGGCGGTGGGTGGTGTGTTTGGGTTTGGGTTTGGGTTTAGGTCATAACACTACCTATTTCATGTAGCTAAAGGGCTTATAGATTTTGGGTTTTGGGTTTTGAGTTTGTTGGTGGGTGGTGGGTGGATATTTTTATTGTACTGTGTGTAGGTGTAGGTAGTCATATGTCATCAACATACACCTACTAGTAAGATTACAGTTGTTGTGCAGTAGTTGTCACGCAGCAGCAGCCTGGCGGGATCTTGTTTAGTTAGTCCTTTTGCGGGGTGGGTATTGTACTATTTGATTTAGTTAGATTACCAGCCCAGCCCAGTCCAGCCTCCTGTCAGGAGTTTTTGACAGGAGGAGTGGTTGCGTAGGGTGGTTAGTTAGTTTGGTGGTTAGTTGGTTAGGTGGTTAGTTAGTTTGGTGGTTAGTTGGTTAGGTGGTTAGTTAGTTTGGTGGTTAGTTGGTTAGGTGGTTAGTTAGTTTGGTGGTTAGTTGGTTAGGTGGTTAGTTAGTTTGGTGGTTAGTTAGTTTGGTGGTTAGTTAGTTGGGTGGTTAGTTAGTTGGGTGGTTAGTTAGTTGGGTGGTTAGTTAGTTGGGTGGTTAGTTAGTTGGGTGGTTAGTTAGGCAATTAGTGTGTGTAGCCTACAACTTGACATGTAAAGACTACATAGAGTAGTAAGTTCCTACCTACACCTAGCAAATTGAAGACAACTAAAAATCCTGAGAAATAAAAGTGGAAAACTCGTCTGAAAATCAAACCAATGATAATCTCAAAATTGACACGATGGTATGATGTATGGTTAGTGGTTAGTGGTGAGTAGTGTGCTTTTCCCATTTTCCCTTCTTCGTCGAATGTGCATTGAGGCTGCTGCACTAAGGCAAGGCCTCATTTTTTCCCCTGTACTCCGTACTATCCTGTATCTTACTGTACAGAGAAGGATTTCATCTTTGGCGCTTGACGCTCACTGCATCTGCAAGTCATTGTTAGCTTCATATTAGCCCTTCACAAATCCCTTTGAAAATGTCGAATTCAAGTTTTCTGATATTAGGTTGCGTAGCGACGCGACCAAGTCGAGGTGTAAAATTATTTGTGCCCGAGTACAGGTCATTCATTCGATATTTTTTCTTTAGAGTTTTTGGGTTTCTTTTCGTTTCTTTCTCGATTGGGAGAGGTTGCGGTTTAACGCGGTTGGTTTGAACTTCAGAAGCGGAGTTAACGGAATGCGGTTGGAGGTGGATAGAGGTGCGGTGCCCAGGTGGGGTTTCTGTTCCGGGAGGAAAGACTGGATTTCGGTTGGGCCCTGGAAATCTACCTAGGTAGCATTTTTTTCCTTATGCAGGCCTGCCAGGGCCAAGTGAGGAAGTGGATTTTGTGCAGGTGGTCCGTGTGTCTGTTATCCAGCTGGACAGGGATTCTTTTTGGGATGATGTGGCGCTTGTTTTATTTTTTATTTCCTCTCTCGTTACGGAGGAATTGTACGGGGTACGAGGAGGGTTCGTTTATTTTTTCATGCGATCGGGATTCTGATGTTCTTTTGATTAAATTTATGATAGGAGTTGGGGAGCTTGATCGCATCGTGTTCTAGAAGAAGGGATGATCATGAGGCGTGGGCGTGGACGAGGGCGTGGGCGTGGGCGTGGATGTATGGAAATAGGGGTTCAGGGGTTTGCGTTCGTGCTGAGTGCTGATGGGGTTTTTTTTTGATTCGCTTGAGCCTTGAGCTGATTTGGGTGGTCAGTGCTGGTTGAAGTATCGTTTGCGAACGTCATTAGTCTTCGTTTTCTGACGACTCGAACGGGTGGCCCGTTTTTTTGTGAGTGTTCTATTTTGGAATATATGGAGATGTGGGTTGGATAACCTTTCATTTTTGCGCGGGTTGATCAATTGATGGATCTTGCGCGTCGGGTTACTTGGGACTCGAGTGCTACCTGCGAAGGTTACGGTGGGAAAAAAAAAATATAAAGATATCATTTTGGGAGAAGAAGATACTTCTAGAAGATGAGGATAAGTTTTGTGTTGAATCAGGTTGAATCAGGTTGAATTATTCGACCTGTCGTATTTGGACTGCTCTTGCTGCAGAAGAGAGCTGCATGTTTTGAAGCTGGACCCAACGGCCTGAGACCTGGTCTCGTCTTATTTTAAGCTTTCTTCAATCAACAGCGCGTCAAGGTGTCTTGCCATCGCGAGGTTTCACAACCTTTGGGTTCGGATGGGATACAAGTACGGACGAGAAGAACCTCGGTATTTGGGTGCAATAGGCCATAGGCCATAGGAGGCCAACTCTGGTGAACAGTGAACTGGTGAATTGGTGAACTGATATTTGGTTCAGGCTTCGATGTTTATCCCGGAACAGAAGCCAACGCCGAGAAAACCGAGAAAAAAAGTTGTAAAGCTGGGCAGGGTGAAATTGATAAAACAAGCATCAATAGGTGACTATCAATTTCCTAATCCAACGGCCTTCGATCGGGATGCGATGCTGGAAATCTGCAGCCAGGATGGTGATGAGGAGGCAACCTGGCGATCAGATCAACCAAATCCAGGAACGGAACGGTGCCTGACTTGATAAGTTGATATGGAGCAGGGCTCGAGGCTCCTCTTCCCCCTTCGAGACTTTGAGTGTTTGTCAGTTGAGCAGGGCTGGTTACTCCGTATTGACTGGTTAGTTTGGTTAGTTGACGTTTAGACTTACTTTGGAGTAAGTGAATTTAGTTGAGCCTCCGTCTGATGTTGCCATGCGTTCATTCAGACCATTACAGTAGATAGTTCCAAGTACAGTAGTACCACGGTACTTGAAAGTCTATTCACTCTCCGACCTCTTCTCCAACCTCTTCTCCCACCAATAACCGAGACTGGAAATTCGGTTGGTGTATAAATTCAGCTGAGGTGGTTATTGTACTTCGTATGATCACCACGGAGTATACTTTGTAGATATATGTGCTTGAAATTGCATATCTCGGCGTCGTAAAGGGAGCAAAGGGTGCAAAGGGAGGCTCCTCAATTCAGATTAGCTCCAGTAACCTCCAGCTCCAGTTTGGTCCTCTCTCTCCTGGCCTAGTACTCCGTACGTACTCGAATACCGTGTCTACCGTGCCTGCCCCTGCCTTAATGAGTTTCTAGTGTTCCTAGTGTTCCTAGTGTTCCATTCCTAGACTCCTAGTGTGTGTGCAGCGCTGTGCACGGAAGCTAGAAATCAGGCTTGCGTGCGCAAGACGTCAAGAAAAAAACACGAGGTCCCAGTCCCAGTCGGTCCCAGTTGGTCCCAGTTCTGGTCTTGGTCGCTGCACTAATCTCTCCAACACACCTGCCATAGCTCACCTCAGAAAGCCTCTGGCACTCGTACTCCCTCCCTTCCGTACACTTCACCCTTCACACTTCTTTTCCTTCTCAACTTTCAACCCGTCACTCGCTCGCTCGTCCACAGCATTATTTCCCCCCCATTCCCCATTCCCCCCGTTGCATTCATCTGGTGCGCCCGTCCATCCCCGATCATCGGGCCATTTTCATTACTACTGCAGACGTTGTGGTCCTTCCTGGTAAGCAAAGACTGACATCCCTCATCTCCTTTTGTGGCGGGTCTACACTCTGGCACTGGCACTACTGGAACTGGCACTGGTCGCTTTTACGTTGCTCTGGCTGGGCTAGAGGAGACCAGTCGGTCTATATTTGGATCGCAACATCAACAATCCACCAACCTATCAGCCGCCTCCCGCCCGCAACGACTCGAGCTAGACTAGACGTCGTCCCAGCCCATCGTCCTAATCCAACCCCCAAGGGAAAATACCCAGCTACCCAACGGCATATTCACTCTGAATTGCCTCATCGTGCCTTTTGCCTCCTGTCGGCTCGAGTAGCTCGCGCATCCGCCCGAGGCCCCTTCGTCAACATCCCAACCACCATCTCCGGAACCCCCTGCGGAGAGGCCCAAATTGTCCGAGGACGAAAGATATCGTGCAGCGGATTGCATGCAACTGGCCACGATTCTACCATTGGGACCACACACTCACTGCCGCCCAGCCCCAGATACCGGAATCTTGCATTGGAGGTTCAATCGTGCTGACTCTTGACTCTGTGTGCCCAACAGACCGTTCCCCTCCTTACAAAGTATCAATCCACCAAACCTGCCTTAATTCTATCCTTTCAACGCAACGAATACCACCTTTGCTTGCTCCACCAGCCGAGATCGAAACATTGCACCTTCACTTTCGCATTGCTTCATCAAATACATGATTTCTATACTAGCTGGCCCTTTCCTCTCTTGAGCTGGTCTGAGTAATCGGACCATCTCACTTTCAATATATTCTCCATGCCTAAATTTCCAAGGGCATTCGGGCGGCGAAAATCCGTGGTCAATCCTTTAGAGGACGCCGCGGAACTCCCACCGACGGAATCTACATTCAAGGTTTTCGAACGACCTGACGGCAGAAACAAGTCGTTTGACGGAGGGAAAAATTTCGGAAAGCCCTTGAATGGACCTCCATCTCGTCCGCAAACTGCTCATCTGATTCAGGGAAACATGTTCGAGAACATGGGCAAGAATCGGTGAGTTGCCCCAAAGTGAATGGAAGCCACGCGATGTCTATACCTCAAACATGTCCGATGTAAGCATTGCTAACTGATAACTTGAAGTGGTAGTGGAGCTTCAAATACGAACACTGCTTCGACAACGGACAATTCCTCAAGACTAAGCGCGGCATCTACAGCTCCTTCATCTACAGATCGAGACGATTGGCGAAATACTCAGGACAGACCTCAAAGTGAAGCAAAAAATCCGATACCAAAGTCATCATCGAAATTATCGCTGAAGAATGCCGGCCGTCAATTATCGTGGGGGCGGCACAAGAATGTACCAGCCCCATCTCCTCCCAAGGAGGCCAGCTCTCCGGTTACAATTGAGGAAGAGGAACCTGCTGGTCGTTCTCGAGCTGTAACGACATCCAGTCAAGCAAGCACTGCAACTCCTCCAAAGCTTGCTAGCGAGAAAGATATGGGGTTGGGAGATTTTTCAGATATGTTCTCTGGATTCGGGAAACGTAGAAGTCAGGCAATGGAGTCCAACAATACTCATCCAATCCCAGTACGTACTATGTACCTAGATTTCAGGATGCGAACTAATAGAATTATAGGAGCGACACAACAACCAACCTTCCCACTTAACGATCGACCGACACAAGGAGGTGCATCCACCGGTTCCTTCCCCATTTAGCCAGCATTCCAACGACGGCTTAATGGGCAACGTCAGTCCGCCTCCAGTTCCACAACATGACACGATGTCCCACCAACGACCCCAGAAGCCTGGACCGCCAACTGATAGGATGAGGAGAAATAGTGCATATTCAGCAAAAAGGCAATCCGCTCTTGAATATGGCGACGTTATTGATGAGGATGCACGGCTTATGCGAGAGTCGGTAAACGCGAGCCGGCGAATGAACGAAACCTCGTATAATACTGGGGCCAGAGAAAACTGGGCAAACCCACATTCAGATCCTCGTGGTCCTCCTCCTCGTCAAGGTCCTCCTCATCAAGGTCCTCCTCGTCAAGGTCCTCCGCGTCAAGGTCCTCCTCATCAAGGTCCTCCTCGTCAAGGTCCTCCGCGTCAAGGTCCTCCTCGTCAAGGTCCTCCTCCCCGTCAAGGTCCTCCTCCTCGTCAAGGTCCTCCTCCTCGTCAAATGACCGAACCTGTGCACAACACAGGTTGGAGAGATGGCTCGGTCGAAACAACACCTAAAGCCACGAGAGCTGAACCAAGGGAGGATGATGATATCTTCGACAGCAACATCCTCGTGGCTGCCTCCTTGGCCCAACAATTCACGGAAACGCCTCTCTCACCTCCACCTCCAGCTCGCAACACCGCTCACTCTGGTCCACCTGGGAGCAAGGTTATGACTCCGGCACAATTTGAGCGATACAGACAAGATCAGGAACGAATGAGAAAGAATGTCGGGGCTCGCTCGAGTACGGGTCACGATGACGACGACGAGGAGTTGAATTACGACGACGAGGAAGATGAGACGGAGAAGAATAAACAGCTGGCCAAACAACGTCGAAAACAAGAGGCACACATGGCGGTATACAGGCAGCAGATGATGAAGGTAACAGGTGAAAAGACTGCTGGGCCTTCAGGAGCAACACCTACACCGCCAATTCGTACGAGTCTTTTCGCAGCTCAAAGTAGCCCTGATCTGTCCTTGACTCTAGGAATGGGAATGCCGTCTGATGAAGCCGAGGAGGAGGACGAGGAGATTCCACTAGCAATCTTGCAAGCCCATGGATTTCCCAACAAGAACAGACCTCCACGGGTGGCATCGAACCCCAATTTACGAGGATCGTCTCAGACTGCCGCTGGCGGGGTCGTTGATGGACGACTCCCCCCATTTGCACGAAACTTGCCAGAGGATCCTTACTATGGAGCCGGTCTCGTGCACCACGCTCCCCGCGAATCACTTTCCTTCTCCAATAACGGGGGTGCTCAGTCTGTTCATGGTGGTGCTAGTCCTGCTAGAGGCATGCCACCACCAGGTGGTCTCGTTGGTGTGATTGCATCGGAAGAACGATCTCGAGCTCTACGACGAGGCAGTCCAAACCCCCAAGGAGAGTTTCCCGCAATGCCGCCAGGAGGATTTATGGGAATGGCGGCTGGTGGACCAGCAGCTGGTATGATGGGCATGATGCCTCCCGGAATGCAGATGCCACCAGGAATGCAGATGCCCATGATGCCGATGTTGACACCAGGAGACCAGGCTCAAATCCATATGAACCAACAGATGCAACAGTTCATGCAAATGCAGATGCAATTTATGCAAATGATGTCTAGTGGAGGACCATCACCAGGACAAGGGCCACAGGCACCACAACTTCCTCCCATGAATATAGGCGGCGGGGGACATATGTCAAACCAGTCATTGTCCCTACCACGACCCCACAGTGCCCAAGTCCGCCCAGGAAGTGTCCACCAGCATCAAAGGGCAATGACGGCTATGGATGTAAACTCAGCCCCTTGGATGCAACAGCAACACAATTCCATGTACGCCCCGTCTGTGCACGCTCAAGGTCAAGGTTATACACCCTCGATAGCGCCTTCGGAGCGAAGCAATGTTGGGTTACCTGGGAGATATAGACCAGTATCACAAATGCCTCTGGCGGACAAGTCTAGGACCTCGACTATGTCTGGTGCTCTTGGAGCAGGATGGGAAAACAAGACGACAATTAAGACGATTCCCAAGTCACACCTGGATGAGGAAGATGAGGAAGAGGGCTGGGAGGAGATGGCGGCGAAGAGAGAGAAGAAGAAGTCCAAATGGAGGACCAAGAAGGACGCTAATGGCTTGAAAGAAATGTTGGGTTACACACCATGATGAATTGATAGGGCACAAACGTGGGTTAGACTTTTTAGTAAGAAGAGATGTGTTTAATAGGCATGGCATTATTGGCGTTCAGAAAACTTTGGATCAGAATTGGATCACGCCCAGCGTTTCTTGGAATAAAAATACAGCTATGACTTGTATAGTAATATAATCAATCCCAAGCCAAAACCTCACGCATATTGTGATTTTTTTGGAGAAATCGGATCCAATCGGTTGTTGAGTGATCTTTTGTCCATTGCTTTCAGTCAGTTTTTGATTTTTCTTCTAACGCTTCCATTTTCCCTTTGCACTCCATAAAGGGCTTTATCACAAGGATTCTCAGGTTATTGTTAACTTTTGAACCACGCAGAGAACTCCAAATCAAGCATCAATACGTCCCATCCAAGCAGCCATTCACAATCCAACCCCCCACCTCCCCTTCTCAAACTAAGCAAACTTCCCCGCCGCCCACCCCCTCCTCTTAACGCCCAACTCCACAGCCGCCAAACCCCAATCCTCACCATGATTATGGCTTCCCGAAGTGATTCCCGCTCTGGCCTTCGCCTGGTCCTCATTCAAAACGGTCAATAAACCAAAAACGAGGGGACAACCGGTATCGAGTTGGACTCTCATTAATCCGGTGGAGACGGCGTCGGCGATGTATTCGAAGTGCATTGTTTCGCCTTTTATTAGGACGCCTATTGCGATTATGGCGTCGAAGGGACCGGAGAGGGCGGATGTACGTTCGCCGGTTGGGGAGAGGGTTAGGGTTGTTAGGTCGGTGTTGGAGGGGGAGCCGAGGAGGTCGGTTGCGGAGATTGAGGAGGATTGGGAGGATTGGATTTGGGAGGCTGAGTAGAGTCTGGAGAGGGATGTTAGTTTTGGTTCGGGGATTCTCTTTTGGTGATGGGAAGACAGGGAGAGAGGGAGGGGGTGAAGAGGGTGGTGAATAGAGTGGTTGGGTGAGGCAGTTGGATAGGATGGTTAAGTAGAGAGAGGACATACTTGGAACAAGCAATTGGTAGTTCCCACGATCCTGGTACGGATTGGACGATTATATTTGATTCCTTGACACCGCTCGCGAGGAGTTTGGCTTTCGTGCCGGCGAGGAGGGGGTCGATGATAGCTATGGAGGGGTAAAATTCTACGTCAGCAAAGCATTCAATGTTTCCGAGCCTTTCGTCCTTATTATCTGCCAATAAGTTGCGCAGTATATTGAAATAGAGAGTTAAGAAGAACACTTGTCGACTTGATATGCCAATTGCCAGTGTTCTCTCCTCTTAACACAATACATTCTTGAAGCCAGACCGCACCGGGTGAATTGGTTACATACTGGTATTCCAACGAGCATGCACGATACCAATTCGTAGCTCGCTGCCATCATGTTGCTGTGCTGCTCCTGGACCTTTGAGGGTAGTCATTTTGAAAAGTGGTTGTTTGGTATAAGACTTTCTGGTGGATGTTGTTGTTGTTTGTAGTACTCGAGTAGAAGTTACATGTACGAGTCCAAGTACGTACCGACCCCGCCAACTCAGCCTGGGTTAGCGCTGAAGTACGTAGTACAGTAAGGTGGAATTCATGTTACCCTGCCGGTCGATCGGCGTTGCGTTCGCTTGCTGGTCTGTGCCCTCGGAACTTTTCTCTGCGACAAATGGAACTTCGATACTTCGTCATTTCTTTTCTCCTACAGAATTCTGTGAATGGAATGCAATGATTCACTCTACTCGCTGGTAGGTGGATTTTCAAGGGAATATCTCCTCCCAACCCAATTGAAGCTTCGTATTACTCTCTTGGGTCACATCGCGTCCCCCCATCGCTCACTAAAACAGGCTCAACGAAGAAGCTAATGCAGTCTGGAGGAGTTGCCAATACCCGAGCCGTTTTGCCTCACACATCATCTGCATCTGGTTAGTCAAACTAGCTCTTCCCAACTATATACACAAGTTATAGCTGTTTCTCCCTTCCTTTTGAGTCAACCTTTTCTTTTCACTTCCACTTCAGCGGATCAATCGTGCAATTCGTTCTAATATCGGACGAGCAATCTTCGTTCTTATCAAAACCATACCTATATCAACCCAACATCCCAACAGTGGGAGCTGTACTCCGTATTTATAGCCCAGCCCAGGTACATTAATGCTACGTGAGGGTTCGAGAGACAGTACAAGCTAGGTAAGACTGGGAACCTGCAAGGATCGTCATGTTTCGAGTTTGACTCCGTCACAGATTTTGATTGCCTAATCCTGTATTTTGCGCAACCTTTCCCTTCGCGACAGAAGCTGCTTGTCACATAAAATCGATCACCCTTTCTAGCAATCCGTCTTTGCAAGATCACAAAAAGAATATACTCATACTAAGTGAGGAAACTGGCGACCGTTTAACATTTCAACATGACGTATAAGCTAGGGCCGTGGGTGCGCCTCGAGGGAATCTCTTTCAAGCAATTGCCACCGGGCTCAACATCTCCTGCGCAAAGCTCTACGGATGGATTAGGCTCGGTACAAGCTCCATCTATTGAATCCTTTGTCAAGTCAGTCCTCTCAGAGTCAATTGGATTCATTGATGGTGTTGCGCCAAAATCAGGCAGTGCGACAACATGGAAAGTGAAAAGCACGCCAAAGACGTTCGCATCCTCAGCTGCGCCAGTTCAGCTTTACGAATGGATAGTACCTGGAAAGGAATTGGACCAGGTGGAGGGAATGAGTCAGTTCAGTGCCGATAGAAGCTCCGAGTTTTGGTGCTGTAGGAGATCAGTACATAGGAACGCTTCCGAGAATGGTACGGCTTCGTGGGAGGAATTTAGGCACAATTTTAAAGACAATCATGCGCAATCTGAAAAGGCCTTTACACCAACAGTTATAGAAGCGAGGCAAGCAATGAAGTGGGACACAGCCGGTATGACAGTCGAAGCCTCCGGCCAGAAATGGGAAAATATACTCGTGGCTGTGGAGGAGATGAAGCATCGAATTGAGCCTAAGCCTCTCAAGAACAGAACCTTTCCTGTGATCCAAATCACTGCAGATTTGGTAGGAGCGCAGGAATTTCTCGTTGTTTCCATTCCGCTGAACGATTTTGAAAAATCGCCCTATTCGGAGTTTGCGAAAGATACGAGCCTGGTCATTGCAGCGTATACTTCCATTGAACGTATCCGTATTCTTCCAGCAAACTCCGACGTCGAATGGATTATGGCAACCGCATCGGACGCCAAAGGAGTCGTTCCGCAGTGGATGCAAAACATGGCAGTGCCCGGAGCCATCGCGAAGGACGTTGAGTTTTTCATGTCATGGATTCCCTCGCAGAGAAGGACGGTCGGCGAATCCAATAGGTCTGGGCAGAATACCTCAAACCCAAAGAAAGGGGATAAACCATCTATGAAGAGAGCAGACTCTAAGAACAAGGCATTACCCGCAACGCCTATTCGGTAGTTGCAAGCCCATTTTGTACCACCACCTTTCTCAAATGTTAGCATTACGAAGTCATGTATATCAAAACTGGGCAGGCGTTTCATTTTTCTTCCATACCAAGACCATTTAATTAATTTGCTTTGGATCTTTGCTCCCAGAGATTGTGAATTGCCATTTGTGTTCCCTCCAAGATTAATTGGTGCTCTTCGGCGTGCACTCTGGTTTCCAGCTCATCTAATGTTTCTGACGGCTTGCACTTAATCATCCTCACGACAATTGGCTCGCCACGGTCGACCTCGCTGATCACGTAGTGTATCATGATGCCGGTAGTATCGTTTTCTAACTTTCCGTCTTGGTAGTCCTTGTAGGCTCTTTCGATTGCGTGTGCTCCATCGTATGCTCCCGGTAACGCAGGATGTAGATTGATGACAGGGAGTTTGGGGGTTCGTTGTTCTAAAGGATCCAAAAACTTGGGCGTAAGAATATGCATCCAACCTGTAAATCGATTAGTATAAGAAGGAGGCGAGGAAGAGAGTGACCAACCAGCGCAAATGACAATATCCGGCTCATCCTCCAAAATCAATTTTACCAAGTCTGCGTCGTACTTCTCTCGAGCAGCTTGCTTTACACTCTCATCCTTCTCACCCAGTTTGTGGTACTTCCCTGATACAAGATTATGGTATGCGGTTGGGATTGAGGCCGCCTTTGCGCGATTGAGTCCATTGGCTTTTGCCTTGTTGCTGATAACTCGAACGATTTTGAGGTACGGCATTAAGTTGCTTGTCGCATCGATGAGGGCTTGCAGGTTGGAACCTTCGCCAGAAATCAGGACAGTTGCCTTGGTGGTTGGCGGATCGTTAGACATGGTGGGCGGAAGGCTTTTGAGGGGCTCGTTGATGTGAATGCTGAAATATCTGGAAGTGACGGGAAAATGTTCAGATGGTGTGGTGGGGGGTTTGCAGGTGCAGGTGATGGTGATCAAAATAGAAGTTTCCCCCGCCTTGGTACGTGCCAACCCTGCAAGCACCCGGCGCTAGCTGAATATCCCGGAAACATCAAAAACAACCCGGAAGGCGGACCTGAACACCAAGCAATACTCGTACATACAACACCATCACGTCCACATTTCAAACGCAAGCTTCTCGCCGTACAAAATGACCGTCGAATCAATCGTCACGGATCCCTCCCTGAGGATGGCACTGGAAACCTCGAAACAGGCGCGTGAGCAAGCAATCGCTCTCCTCGATCTCTCATCTGGCTATTCCTCTACCAACGAGCCATCGCGAGAAATCCAACTCCAGATATCCAAGCAGCAAAAGATATTACTCGCGTACCTTGCGCAATTACGAGGATCACATCGCGATGCGCATGTCGGCGCACGAGAAACAAAGGCTTTAACGGCCGAGGCGCGCCAGGAGGTCGATCGACTACATCTGCAACTTCAAAACTTATATTACGAGCAACGATATCTTCAAGGCGAGATTTCCGCTTGCGAATCTTATGAGTATGTTTCGCCCTTTGATGCCGCATTGACGTGAAATTATACTTACCGTTTTACTAGTCACAAATATCTTCAATTGCCGCTCATTTCCGTAGAACAATTCCTAGCTGAACACCCCGAACATAGCGACTCCGATGAAGTCGTCTTGACAATTGCGAGGATTGATCACGAATATGCGATACGATGTGCGTTGGAGGACAAGAGACAGGGGCTGTTGAAGAAGAAGCAGGGGCTTATTGCGGATAATAAGAAGAGAAAGGATGATCTAGCGAATTTGGACAAGGATTTGGAGAAGTTTATCGACGTAGGATCCTCTTTTTTGGCGATTGTTTATGTGTAGAATACTAATTTGGAATAGGCTGCGAAACCGATCCAGAAGACTTTCGAAAAGGTGGTTTGAGGACCTATGGATAAGAATCGCATCGAAATGAAGCTTCTTTAGCTACCTCCCGCGTCAAGGGGAAGAGATCATAGGTTTATCTGGAATATCCAGATATCGTACGGAGAGTCCGTACAGATTCGAAATCGATTTAACAAGTGCCACGACGTGTAGACGATAGGTGGAGTAATACCTGAAATGGACCTCGGGACTGAGGCTAATATATACTTGCCCTTCATATGTTGATGGAGTGAGATCCATGGGGCTTATTGAGTAGCCGAGAATTATAAAAGGGCATACAAATTTTTGCTATAGATGGCAAAAGCCTAAGAAATGAAATTTCGGTTGATCGCGCTTGCTACCATGTCTATTTCAATTTAGTTTAGAGATCTTTGAATTCTACTCTCTGGCGACGTGGATACAAATCTGGCATCTTTGGCGAAGTCAACATTACTGGCCTTACTTTTGATCTCAAGACTTCCGACCACTCCATAGCGTACGTTTTCAAAACGTATGTTTTCGGCTGGTGTAATTTTGTTGTGTGGCCTTCATAACTGGACCCCCTTTACGCTATTCTTCTAATTCGGCTTCCTGGCAAAACATACTCCTGATTTCCCTAGATGGTTTCATGGACCTAGGGAAGTCTTTGTCATCTTTCTAGGTACTGCACCAAAGGCTCCTTGAGCCCCTTACAGGAATAAAGTATCCTAGAAAGTCTAGAATACTCAAACTATAATTGTTGTTGCTATTAATTTGAAATCACTCAATTCAGTTGATGGCCTTGGAATCATCACCTATGGCTTGGTATAATGCCCTTCCCGAAAGCCTGAACATGTCTTAAAAATTCACGCAAACGTCACATAATCAGCGGTATTTTGACTCTCAAACAGTATTAAATCAAGCCGCTAGCGGCATTACGAAACGAACCCATATCTAAATGCCATTCTAAATACCTCCCTCAAGCCATATTTGAGAACCCGCTCAGTAAGGAATACCGTTCGTCAAAAGCTGGAACTGATCATAAACACCAGTCGAATAACTCGATTGACTCCTTTTGATCAACCCTCTCATGAAGTCCGCCGCCTCTCTTTCACTCTTATCTGGCACAAACCTTTCCTTGAAATGTTGAATGGTCTCTGGTTTAAAACATGGAAGACCTGAATCCATCATCAACATGACGAGCTGGGAAAGCTTTTCGATGTACTGGCGGGAAGCGAGGAAAGCTTTGACGCATAGTTCTTCAAACCATTTGAAGGATTGGTGATCCGTGCTTCCTCCCATGACAGCCACCATTTCCGTAGTAAGCTTAAAAGGAGCTCTTTCGAACTTCACTCCACCAGGAGCAATATCGAAGCAGAAACCAAAATCAATGTGTAAGATGTGACCGGCATCATCAATCATGATGTTTCCGTTATGTCGATCCTTGAACTGTAGTAAGAACGAGATCATCGAGTAAGCAGCCATGCTCTTGACAAAGTTGCTTCGTGCCTCTTGGAATCGTAATGAGTCTTCATTCCCGTATTTTGAAACGAAATAATCAAAAAGCCCGTTGACGGCCTCTCGACCAACCATGTCTCGAGAGATGGAATTTGGCAAAACGTCAATGACACCACATCCCGGGGCAGTAGCAGTGACACGATATGGGAAGACATATACGTCAAGGCCAACGTTGTTGAAAATTCCTCGGAAGGCAGCAATCATCTGAAGAGCCAACACATCCTGACGACAATCGTCTCCGACTTTGAAGATTGCAGATTGCCATATCTCGATTGTGTTGTCGACTGGCACAGCGCCTCCATTCCTATTCGTCTCCTCGAGCATATCATCGGTATTTTCCATATCGCCTTTATTTTTCCTGATTCTGAATGTTGCCATGTACGGTGCCTTTGCGTGACTTTGAAGGGGTTTACCGGATTTCCGATCAATACCAATGACTACTCCGTCAGGGTTACTTGGCAAGTACACCCCAACTTCGACCTGGATCTTGCGAAGCTCTTCTTCAATCTTCTGCTTCTTCTCAGGCTTGGGGCGCTTTATGAAAGGTTTCAGTTTGCCAGATATGCTGGTCACCTCATCGAAGAAGGAGAATTCTTTCTCGTAGAATGCCTTGTCAACTGGAGAGAATTCTGCAATCATTCTGTTCATGACTTTGTCGAGGGTGGGTTTGACGGCATCGGGCTGAGTCTAATTAGCATTTGATTCAAAAAAGTTGACGAGGGGCACTTACAATCAACGAATCTTCGTCTTTGAAAGCGTTCGCTTTCATATTCCAAATGATCTGGTGTGCGAAAAGCTGGGAGAACTTCGCGGTCTCGATGATGTATCTCTCTACGTAACCCAAAGCATCATATCGAAGAGTCTGCACAATCTGGGGAACGAAGAAGAAAGTGACATCAACTGAGTGGCTCTCGAGAGCTCGCATGGCATATTGTAAGATGAAAGGATGATTGCGGTAAGCTGGGAGAAATAGTGTAGCAGCAGTAATTGCGTTGACAGGTGCCCAGTAGAGAAGATACTTCAATTGAAATGAGACATCAGATGGTAGAGACTCGCCAAGTAGTATCTGCACAGCTTCCGGTTCCTCGATTGCTTTGTCGGGAAAATTGAGCAATAACCATCTGATCTGTTGATGGAGCCGGGCAGATGGAAATCTCGTTACCAGTTGAATTGCCAGGGATGGATTCTCATTCCAGGCTGTTCTGATAAGACCAAGGAGGGCAGCCTCTGTTGGTCCCTTTAATTGAACAGGCCCGTGGACATCTCGAGGCTCGCCTAAGGGGTATAGCCAAACATTGAGTCTAACATGCTCAGTTTCCATCAGAACTTGAAGCAAACTCTCCTTGGATTGAATGAGCTTCAAAAGAGGTGTATGTGCCTGCGTAACCATTTGCACGTTCTTCAAAGCCACTGAAACATCTGCCATCAATCGAGTTTCGGCCTTCAGCTGTACTCTGTTTCCCCCAAAGGACCACTGAGGTCTAAAGCTAAACCAAGTAAGAGCTGCGGACAAAATCTTATCTTTGAGTTGGCATCTAGATTTGAAGTCGAGTGCAGTAGCATGCCTCATAACCTTGAGCGAGAATAGGATGAGATGGAATCGTAATTCTCTGGAGAGCGGGTGTCCTGTAGATTGCTTCAGAGCATCCAAGGTTACATTCACAAGCCGCACGAAGGCTTTCTCGGCATGGGGGTTTCCTAAGCGAGAGGCATTGAAATGGCTGCCCAGAAATTGCAATAACCGCATGTGAGGTTGTAGGAGATTGTGAGCCACTTGTTGTCGTTTTGACAAGGCTGCTCTGTCACTAGGGGCGAACTCTCCTTTTACATAAAAGGGATCAGGATGGCTTCTCACATTAGTGAACTTTCTATTGCTGGTGATAGATTGCAACTTACAGAAAATGGGAGTTAAATACTCCAATCCGCCGAAAAATGGTCAATTCCCATTGCTGAGCAACTTCCATCAATATCCTCGGCCCCATTCGGGGATTCTCATTCATCACACCAAGCCAAAGGGATATGCCAAGCTGGATGGATTGCTTCGTAAAAACACCAAACGGTATTGCGACGAGATGGTGGACGATGGCGCATTCGTCTGTCTTACTACGACAGAGTAATGCAGCTGCTCTGCGAAGAATATCTCTGAGTTCGCCAATAGGTAAAAGCTTTCGTTTGAGTGTCCGTTGTTCGATGTGAGCAAGAACTGACACGGCATCTTCGCCATTCTTACCGGGCGCTTGCTTAATCGATCCCTTACGGTCTCCAAGAGGCGTAACATGGAGCCATTCGGCATCATGATCAGGGAGTGCTTCTGCATACCGGTATTCTTGTCGGGTCGTATATTGAGCGATGAAGTCGGATGCAGTATTGATGTTGATATCTCCATGGCGGTCAATCGCATTGAGCCTCTGATCGGTACTTGGAATGAGCGACCCCATCTCATTTGCGAAAGAGCGCCCTAAAGAAATGTGCCCATATGCCCCATTGTCATCGTACTCGGAAAGGTACGTTTGCAAAAGACCTTTGACATCCAAGGGAGCAATACTGATGACTGAAGATACCCATTGTTTGGCCTTTTTGTAAAGATTATTCAGGGTACGTCGACGAAGAGCGTAGTCATCGGACAGTTCAATTGAAACCTTTCCCCGAATAGACATAAAAGCTGACTCCCATTCGTACTCATCGGTTTCGGCGTCTAAACAGCTCGACCACATAAGAGATAGTAATTCTATCAATGCAAATAGGGAGGATTTTTGACAAAGAGCGGAAGGAATCTCATGTATGACACGATCAGCGCAGGCGAAAGCCGCCTGTTGAACTCTTTCAATACGGTAACAACAACCATTGAAGATAAGAGCAAGCTGCTTCGCAACATAAGGTGCAGAAAATGTTGGATTGGTGCCAGTCAAAGCCTTCTTGAAGTAGGCATCCATGACAGCGGTGGTGATCCCTTCCATGGTACCACTCATATCGCCTTTCCGCATACTAGGCTCCATGAAGTAAGTTAATGCTTTAGAGCAACCACCAGAGTCGGCCCGTAACGTTTCCACTAGATATGCTGCTTGTAGGAATATGACTTTTCGGTAACTCAAGCTTCGAATATCTGATGCCTTGGACGGGAGGAGCGCACAGAGACGCTTTTTCTGGGCAGCCTCATGCTCGTTGCTCATTCCACGACGGAGAACAGAATTCAATTCGATATCACTTTCGATTTGCTCACCCCTCTGTTCTCCAACAAGTGGTCTAGAATGAATTGCCATGATACGCAACTCGTTGAGATATTTCTTTCCCCTGTCTGTGTTCGTAGCAAAACCATGAACAGCAATGTTAAACCATGCATCTCGGAATAGAGCAAGTGTCTCTTCCCCAATAGTCTCATCAGATATGAAGTTATTGGTTGACATCAATATCGCCAAGGGTTGCAAGAGCTGACCAATATCTCGGGCGGCCATCTCTACGTCCGTCTCCCGAGTACTCTGAGCTTGATGAACATCTCCTTTACTGATGATTGCTTCTAGGATATCCTCAAGGTAGATATCATACAATGGCGTGTTTTTGCGTAGCTTTGACGATAAGAAATTGAGAGCTTTCATCACCTACAAATGTATTAGCATTATGATTGACTGACTTGAACTTATTACTAACAGCATCAAGTAATATCTCGTCATTCTGAAGCACACTTTCCTGGCCGACCCTGGTGTACAGTTTGAGCAGGGTTCGAAATTCAAGTGCTCCTCCACTCAGAGCAAGTGCAGCTGATTGCTTAATAATTCGAGCGTCGGTGGATTTGTTGACTTTGCCAATTTTTTGTAAGAGCATCGATTGAGCCAATGCAGTAATTTTGGGGTCTCCACAGGTGCTGGCAATACCACAGATAGCCTGCACAACATTGCTGTATACATACGAATTCTCCTCTTCGCCGCTTATTGGCAACGAGATGCTGCTACCAGTGGACTGCTTCCCATTGTAAAACGAGGAACTGGCTGCTCCATCCATAGGAAACTCCCCGTTAGCACCTGCGACAGGACGCTCAGCGCTGGAGCCAGAACTTAGGACGTTGCCAAACGTGTACAGGGTGGTAATGATGGCGTCTTGTGATAGAAGTTGCAAGACAAAAGCTAAGCACTTGGATGCTAGAGGGATAGTATTGCCTCGGAGGTTGCCTTGCACGATGAACCGTGGCAATAGACGACTGACATCGGGTGCATAACTAGGAGAAATCTTCGCTATCAAGGCCAATGAGCGTAATGTGACGCTTGCTAGAGTTTCATCGGTCATTTGTGCAGGATCCGCAAGGGTACTTTCAAGCCATGGCATAAGAGCTTCAGGCTCGGCTGCGTCCTGATTTAGTGTTACGCAATTCAAGTAAGTAGTAAGGGCACCAGCTTTCACAGAAAACGCGAGTCTTTGTTGCCACGTAGATCCCAGCCGAAGATAATCTGCTCCATCCTCAAGCAGACTCATCTCGTCGGAAGCCATATCAGCAATTGTCTCGATTGTGTCAAAATCGACCTCCTCGATGTATTTAATGCCCAGAGAAAGTCCAACCCCCTTTGTCATATGGATATCAAGAATATCATTGTTTCGAAGTTGCTTTGCATCAGATACCAGCAATGAGGATGTGGCAACAAGGAGCCACATAAAGCTCTGCTGAAGCAGCATGGCCCCTAGAGGACGCCCAACAGCTGCATAATGACGGACATACCTTTTCCATTCCTTCGTATGGCTATGAACAGTCGACGAGTTCCGGATTGTCGAAAACGCTGTCTCTACTGCTACCAGAAAGTCTTCGGAAAGCAGCAACTTAACACGCTGCACTAAAAGTAGGCGTTCTTCGGCGGTCCAAAAATGAGCATATGTAGCCGCAGCATCAAGAAAACCTAACACTGTAATGGTAATTGTAGCAACGTTGATAGCGTCTTCCACTTCAGTAACACTTCCATCATCTGAGACTGGCCCTGGAGCTGGGGAAGCCGCTTTGGCTGCATCTACACAATGTCGTAGGTAGGCCCACAATCTGTCGGAAATTGGTTCTCTCAGACGCTCGTGGTTAATACCTATTGTGAGAAGAGCGGTTGTGAGGTTATTACTCAGAGCTTCGATAGGCGACGGTTCAATATCGCGGAAATAGGGGGAGGGACTGAAAACTTGGGTATGCGCCTCCAGAATATACGGGGAGAGCTGTTCCATCAATTTTTCTGCACTCTGGAAATTTTGTAACAGCGGTGCTGCCTTGCACAATGCCAGTAGAACCTCGAATTCCCGTATGCTCTACTCCTTATCAGTTTCCCCTAGAAGAGACGTGGAAGGATGCGTGTGGTCGTACCATAGGAGAGCTGGCCAAAGAACCTCCATCTCGACCTCTCGACTGGCCATTGAGATTTCTCTCTCCTGGACATCCTCTAGCAATTCGCTGCAAGTCCGAATCCTCGAAAGAAGTCGTAGATGACGTAGCTGAGAGAGCCGCGATCTTCTGTAGGGCCTGCCGGCGGATGTTTCGTGAACCGCTACCTACGACTTAGTATACACTTCTGAAGCTTATTAGAAGGGGATCATATACTTGTCCATGGCTGTCACTGAAACTCCCCGTTTCTAGCAGAGTAGAATGACCTCGTTGCCAAATATAATATGTTGCGGTCCAGATCGTACCCCCGTATCTTAGGGTGATGGGAGCTACCCCTGTCAAGCCGATGGCGCTAGTGTTCTGACTGCGAGGCAGCGACGAGGCGCGTTCAACCTCAAGACATCTTGAACCTCAAGAGAGCTCTAGAATACAACCACAACTATTCAACCAGCCTCTACAACAGTTCCACCAAACTCCCCTCACATTTCCACCCGATATTACCTTTCAAGATGTCGGCAATGTTCAGTCAAAATCCTTTGATGAATGGTCCAAATTACTCCTTCAACCAAGCTCCTGCTACAGCATCAGGTGGAAACACTGAACACTCATTCTATCCGTAAGCACCGTTCGAAATTCTTCCCGAGTTTTCACTAATATCCGCATAGATATACTGATAACGGTGGTTCAACCCTCGCCATCTCCGGTAAAGACTTCACAATCATTGCAGGCGACACCAGATCAACGTCTGGCTACAGTATCAACTCCCGATACTGTCCCAAAGTTTTCAAAATCGGCGGTACCACATCATCCCAAGACGATGCAAATCTCGTACTATCCGTCGTAGGATTCGCCGCAGATGGAGATGCGTTGAAGGAGCGTTTGGATGCAATCGTCAAGATGTACAGATACCAACACGGCAAACCTATGTCTGTCAAAGCATGTGCGCAGCGATTATCCACAATTCTCTACGAAAAGCGGTTCTTCCCATACTACGTTACTGCTATTCTGGGTGGATTAGATGAGGAGGGAAAGGGAGCTGTCTACTCTTATGATCCAGTGGGCAGTTACGAGAGAGAGCAGTGCAGAGCGGCGGGTGCGGCTGCAAGTTTGATCATGCCGTTCTTAGACAACCAGGTCAACTTCAAGAACCAATATATTCCAGGGAGTGGAGAAGGCCATGCTTTGCAGGAGCGAGAGAAGATCCCATTACCAAAAGATGAGGTTGAGGATTTGGTGAAGGATGCTTTTGACAGTGCGGTAGAAAGACATATTGAGGTTGGTGATGGGCTTCAGATGTTGATTATCACGAAATCTGGTATCGAGGAGAAGTACTTGCCACTCAAAAGAGATTAGAGGGGCGCGGAATAGTTCTTATGATTGTAATACTAGACCAGAGCGCAATTTACCCAAGTTGATGAGCTTGGTTTCCGATCTCACATTCTTCCTTCATCGCCACCAAGTGACTTGAAGAAATTCTTGAGCAATCTATTCTCGTAGACGCAAGCTTCGCTGCTTCACGTGTTGTCCTCATGCCATTCTTGGCAACAGCAATATGGAAAAAGACGTCATAGTAACACAAAGCATCAAGTATTTTCTTGATCAGCCTATTACTCTCTCTATTATGAGTATTAATTGGAACTTGGACAAAGATACTATCTTTTGAATGAAGATCATTATGCGACTGGAGGTTAAAGTGTGGTGTGGCTATGTCTATGCAACAAGTGAGAGATAATAATAGATAGAAACCTATATAAATTACCATGCATAATAAACCCTTGCACCACCCTTGGAGGAGCCCTCAAATATCGCTCAGTCTTATGAAACCCTATACTTATAACGAGTGGTGATCTGCCAGGGGATTCTTATTTCCCATGATAGTCATTAGCGTCGAATAAGAAGCGCAGGATGGCTATCTTGGTGAGAATTTCCATCGTGGCAAAACAGCCGATTTTCGTAACTACCTGAAATGTGAACATCATGGGGGGAAAAGCTTGATCACATTTGGTAGTTCAGTGAGTTCACGTCTGATGGATGCTCCAAAGATGTAAGAGTTTTTCAGCTATTAGAAATTCTTGTGAAGCGCTAGTACCAAGAGGTGTTTAACTTATTGGTTGCATAGAGAAGGTGAAAGACAAACCCTAGAAAAAACCTCAATAAAACCATTTTACCTACCTGGTAGCTAGAACCTCGGCACTAGCTATACTATAGCACGTGACCAACTATTACTATTCACCACCTATCACCCAATACAATTTACATTTTGAATTAAGACGTCCGAAGTCAACCAACAAGTATAAAGCACGGGAAACATAGCTCTTTAGCCGTGGCCTACTGGTAAGGGCGCCAGTCAGTGTCAGTGATCTTGTTGGCCAGCCATAAAGAAACCCAGGTAATGCTGAGTTTGACCCGAGCGGTGGTGCAACTGATTTCAGTTGTACTCCCAGGATCTTTTTGCTATTTTATTTTATGGTATTTCTTTTTTGTTCTTTTTTTTTTTTTTTTTTTTTTTTTTTTTTTGGGTGGCGGGGGGCGGCGCTTGCTGCGTCAACTAAACGTATTCACCTTTAATGATCAATAGTACCAACGAGCGACTAGTCACGAATTAATACCGAGGGTATAGCGACAACACCACGCACGCACTTCAGAGTCGCGGTCCAGATGGTTAGGCTGAGTTACTAAGAAGGCGCACGAGTTAGACACAGTCGACGAATCTAAACTATCCCCAGGTCCAACAGATCTCGCACACGCTCCGAGTTATCCAATCGAGAACCGCGGGATCGGCTAATTGCACTGTTGTTTGGCAGAGAAGTTCAGTATTAATATTTAAAACATCTAATTGTAATCCTGAAATAGCGCCAACTTTTGAGAAGCAGTTCTTGAATCACTGCCCGCAAACTTCGAGATAGTATGGGGCACATAGTCAGGTATAGTCTCCACAGAAGCGCATACATATTTGAGCAAACTCCGCCCCAGAACACGCTAACTATCCCACTTCTTTCAAATTTGATATCTTTCGTCCTATCAACTTGGCGAAGGGTCTCTCGAATGTGCACTTGCAGTCTTGGCTCTTTCTGAGTCAGTTCTTTCGTCTAACTGCCGGTATATGACAAACACTTGAACGCACAAGCAGACCTGTATGCTGAAAATGTCTGTTATCCCCTCTCTCTGAATCTTGTGTTGGGTTTTATATCCTCTCTTATGCTCCGACTCACAAAAGAAGCCTCTGGTACGAAACACCCTTTCGTCTTACATATCAGTGTCCCCAATACGCGAGCTATAAGCTCGGTTGATTGTGGCAACAGACTCGAGGCCCCGCTCAATAACCTGGCAGGTTGGACCATTCAACTTCGATGCGATTCGAGAATATTGATAGAGTATCTTGGTAGATGTGGTGATAGTTGCTTTCGATTGACCATAAGGTGACATTTTGTATGATGAGATTTGCGACGAAGCGACGAGGAAGAGGAAAGTAATCATGGTTTTTCCAATCTTGTTCTGGGTATTTCGGTAACGTTAGCTGACAATAGGGACAACGCTTCTCTCAACTGGGATTCGGTGGAAGTGAGCGCAACAATTCAAGAACATGGACGTATTGGGATGGATTATTTGAGGACTGTATAGGTCGCGTGTTTCAGACCACTTGAATATAATGATTGGAAAGAGGTTGGAACCAGATTGAAAATGCACTATGGCATAGGGCCATACCGGCAAGGAGAGAGGAGGGCAGGAAGGCAAACTGTCTTCAAAATGGGGCCAGCTTGTCATTTGAACAGAAGATGGAACTGCAGAAAAGCGGTCTTGGTCTTTCACCGGGCTATTTCCACTGCAGAGTGGGGGTAAGGGGCCTAGCTAAAAACCTAGAAGACGGCAAGGGGACGGAAAATTCATGATTGGATGTTGTTTTCCGGAATGCTTACTTCTTAATGTTGCATCGCGTGTTTTTTGGGGGATGGCCCGGCCTTCGGTAAGTATGTTTCCGGCATCTCCTCCGTTCTAATGGGCGCTTGTCTCAAATGGGGTCTTGTTTCTTACTCTATGAATGCTATTTCAAAGCAGCATTTTGATCCGGAAGGAAACCTCCGGAGATAGTTGGCTGCGAGTGTTTGCAACGAGGAAACGCTGTGAAAAAAGGGCGGCAAAAACACTTAGTTTCGTGTCAATTGGAAGGGAAACAACCATCTTGGAGATGTAAGACACGATGATTTCGTACGGCATCAAATTAAAGAACCAGCCACAAAACTAGGGAGAATGCATCGTGCCGAGTACCAATTTTAATGGCAACTCAATAATGACTCATGAGGTAGAAGATTCGAACAAAACACAACATTCGAAGTGATACGATTTCAAACGATCTTATGGCAACCAGTACTGTACGTTTGTATTGGGAGGTCTCCGATGCTTCAGCCACCGGGGCTAGACAATGTGTAAAGCTCTGTGGCTTTTCCACCGAAAAGCTACAAGCTCTCATATGCAAATAGGGTTAGAAATATGTGTTCGTAGAGAGAAACCCACCAAACCATTGTAGGTTGATTTCTCAAAAGACAGCAATACAGAAGACAGCACCAACGACACCCGGCTGTCGTGACTAGTAGTTTGGTCTCGTTCCCTACACCACAAAACAGCCACAGTTTAAAATAGAGTCAAGTTTGGAGATTTGAATGAAGACTCTGCGATGATACTCGAGTAGCGATAATCGCAAGCGACATATTACTGCAAGGTCGCTAAACAAACCATATAGCTTTCTCGCTCCTTACGCCACTCTAACCATGCCTGCCTCTTTTAAAGCAGCATTGGGTGGCAAAAATTGCAATAAGCTCTTCTCAAAATTGAAGCCTTGTGGATAACCCCACAGAAGAAAAAGATGCGAAGCTGGACCCTTTTTCTGCACATGCTGCAACCTGAAACTGCAAAAATATTGACACGGTATGCACCCAGTATACACCCTTGTGTTTTGGAGATATGTACTCGAGTAGCAGCCTAGCTGGTGCATAGTGGATAACAAAAATTTCCCAGGCGGATGCTGATCATGAGGCACCGACTTGTAGCCAAGAGATAAGTAGAAGAAAGGTATTGGGGGAGTGATACTCGTAGACAAGAGACGATCTCTAGTTGAGTGGTCGAAGATGATTGAGTTTTTGGCTGATCTCTTGTGCTGACCTGCAACGATGTGGAAAAGACATCGGATCTTTCATGCGATGTTTGGATTTCAGGGTCGCTATGCCAAGATTCGCTTGCAGGGTCAAGCCACAGGACCCCTGTTTTCACTCGCCACATCTATCCCCCCAAGGGTTTTCTCCTCCTGTTACCAGAAACGAAGCTCGTTGGGCTCCAAAGTCAATTCAGAAGAGGTCATTAGCGAGATACTCGAGATACTTCGTAATTGCGAATAGTAACAGTTTCCCCGACCTGAGTGTTTCCGCGGCAAGCAAGCCTTTTCAAGGTTTAACCTCGCGAATCAATCTGCCTTCTTAACTGTCAATATTATCAATATTTCCTGCACGCCTACCCGACCTGGAATCATCATAGAGCCCAAAAGCCCAAAAAGGAGACTTTCACCCCCCTTGGCAGCAACGAGTTTCCACCTGTTCCACTTGTATCACGATGTTCGATACTTCCTCAACATCTTGCACGTTGCCACGCCACTTCGGCACTGTACAGTACCAACATTCGGACTTGATTGAGCGCTCCGATGCCTGCAAATCGACGCCCTTTCTCAGCCAGCGTTTGCCTTCTGGACCCCTCTGACGGCAGCCCCATAGAGTATCTCGTCCCGAGTTGCGCAATGACAGACAGCTCTTCCTTGTCTCCTGAAGGATTTGCACCTGGGATTGCCAGATTGACTTTTCTGATGTTGAAGGGTCTTGGAGAGATCGCCAAACGGGTCGGTACAAGTAGCTGTGGCTGTGGCTGATGGAAATGCAATGGGTTAAATGGCTGGGCTTACGTTCGGACCAAAATTGCCACCCTAGAACGGTTCCTGGATATCTTCTCCGAGTTGCAACGTCATCCTATTGTCAGCACAACATCATCTCGATTGAAAAAAACAGAACAGAAAAGAAAATCTGGGTTGACTTGGTAATACTTGAGTACCTCAAAATTTTCCATGCCACATTCCGACATTTACCAGTAGCAGGGGTCGTGCGAACCATCTGGTTGGGAAGACCAATTCCTCCCTCGCGAGACGAATGGCTTGAGTCTTGACCGCCCACCGCAGTGTGGATTATTATGTTGGCTGCAAGTTAGCTCATTCTCTCAGAGCTGCCCGTTCTCGCTGGATTGGGCGCGGTTCTACTTCCTAGTAAGGGCTGTGGGGCAATCTTGGTTCTCTCAGTTCAACACTTTAGCACAGTTGCTGGTGGTTGGGTTGGTAAACAATTAAGCCCCTGTTAAGCGCAAAAGGGGAACGCTTAGCATCCAATGGCAGCACTTTCTGCACTCTAATTCAACATTCACGTGAAAATTGAACTGCAGATTACGGAGAAATGAGGAAAGCAGAGCGGTCTACTTTTTGAACTAATGTGGTATAGCAAGATTTGATTTCACGACTACCGACACCAGCGAGGTACATAATACTCTACAGTCTACATATGTCTGGATCGTTGGATTTCTCCACTGACTGTCGGTTTGCCACCACGCCAGGGTGTGGGCACATATTCTCCCCTCCCCACCGCCACACTCTGCTGGTCCCTTATTCCATGGATATCCCCCTGGGAGTGGCGAGATGATAAGCGGGGGAAAATGGACTTCTCAAAATCCCATTGTGGGTTGGCCTGCAAAAGCAGCCACACATTAAACATTCCCATGTAAGTATCATGAGGCTGTGCGTGCTGCTTCTGCCTCTGCGTTTCCCTTTCCCTGCCGGCTACTGTAAAGCCCCCACGAGCATTTGTACATACGATGCCGTCCTGTGGAGTCGTGGACCCCTGATGAACCATGCCCTTCCCTTCTACCTCTTTCGGCCTCTCTAAGCAGGACAGGGGGATATGTTAATTGGAGTGACGTCCTTACTGCTGTTGAGTTTTCTCTGGCCACAACCAATTTTTCCTTTGCACATACAACTCCCTTCGGATTCATATCAACCGCTACCCTGTTTTTACCGTTACTGCTCTTGCTCATCTGCTGCTGTCAACACCCTCCTGCTTGCTCGTGCCTGGCGATCATTGCGTATCCGTCCTCTGGTTTGGGATTTGTCCCGAGCTATAGGTCACAGGTTTTATTCACGATTAAGTCCTCTTTCTGCGTAACCTTCCCTCCACAATAGTTGAGAACCCCCCGTCCAGTCCGGTCAGTCCCCTTTTATTATGAACCACTCGTGCTGTCCGTTCGTCTCCTTGTCAATAATTAACTAGCCCCCTCTTTTTTGCAACCGTCAAATTGTTCGTCCAATTACCTGTCACCCATCAAAGTTCTGAGAGGCAATTGAAGCACTGGCAGTGGAAGCCCTAACCTTAACCAGGGTTGTCAAAAGCTCCGGGTCAACACCTCCCCCAGCGCTCAGTGCTGAGCCCTGCAACTGCTTTTCTGTTCTGACATAGCACGTTCGTTGAGCCAAGGTTCATTGCTGATCATTTCTGAAAGCTTGAGTTGGCTTTAAGTATCATCTTCAACTGATTATCATTGGGCAGTTTTATCTTGTGCCTCCTTCAGCCCTGCTGTACACCGAACTTCATCTGCGCCTCCTCCACAATCATTTACCGTTCTGGAAAACACTGCCCTCACACTCCCGGCTCTTGGTTATACCATCGTTTCTTTAGAACATCTTATCTTTACTGATTCAAGTTGCCACCGAGTGCTCCTACGGTTTCAAGCCTACAAAGCTCCATTGTGAGAAACTGGAGAACTTGCAAAAGATGTCGGTATTCAATCTTCTCTTGACTTTCGTTTAGAAATCGGTATCTCAACGTTCTGCAAGCCGATTCCTTTGTACACATTCGTTTTTCTTCTTCGCACATATAGTTTCTATCAACGCAAATGCTAACATGTCCTTTATTCTTGTGCAGCTTTGGGCGCCGTCGTCAAATCCAAACGAAAGATTCATGGGAGACTCAACACTCGTTCCGGTTTCAATCAGTAACAATTCCAATCCATCACCAGGCATGAGAACAGGTCCGCCAAATCAATCATCAAATCCTGCGCTGGCCTCTGTTGCAAGAGTGGCGCAACAAGAAAAAACACAACAAACCCCCCAGCCAAACACAAGTTATTCACAGTATTCGACATTTCCCTCTCAGCAACATCTCTTACAACATAGACCAGACGCTTTTAATATGGCAAATATGGGAGCATTGCCAGATATGCAATATCAAAATTACAATATGATGCAGCAAAGGCAGATGCCTGGTCATTCCTCCTACTCAATACAAAGCATGGGCCAATATCCTGCATCACAAGTCTCAAACCCTTCAATGATTGCATACTCCATTCCGTACCACGGCCAATATAACGCTTTATATCCCGCAAGCCATGGGTCTTCTTACCAAATTCAGACGCCAACAAATAACAATCAATTCTACCAAGGCCAAGGCTACACAAGACAATCGCAACAACCAAGCTCTTCATACTATTTACAACAAAACCAGTATGGACCACAGTCTCACGTTTTCCCGGGTTCATTTACCCATTACGCATCAAAAGGGCCGTATTCTGGCGAAGTGAGGCAAAAGCCCCAGCAAGGCGTGGAACATCTCGGTACTGGTACCAGTGGCGCAGGAAGAGCAAATAGCACAGGTAACTTGAATACCCAACAAAATTGAAACAGCAGCTCACCACCATAACAGTTTCTAGTGCTGGAAAGTCCTCGGTAGTAAGAGGTCCACCGAGAAAACCACGCCAAACTGGTCAGTACAAGACTGGCGGACGAAACTTCAAGAGATATCTGACTAACTTGTGTTACTTTAGGCCATGCTATCTGGATAGGCAATCTTCCACCACAAACGGAACTAATGAGTCTTGTACTCCATGTGTGCAAGGAAACTTCCGGATTAGAATCCTTGTTTCTGATATCAAAAAGTAATTGTGCTTTTGCGAATTTCAAGGATGAGGCAACATGTACGGCGGCGCAAGCGAAAATACATGATTCCAGATTCCAAACCATCAGACTGGTCAGTCGCTTGCGCAGGAACCCGGCGGCAGTGGGAGCTGGCATTGATGCTCCAACTGGACCGGCGGCTTTGACTCCACCATCAAGTAATGTGGTAGCTCGTACGCCAACTCCCGAAAATAAAGAATCAGTAAAGGAAGGGGTCAAGCAGATTAGTGAGGGAGAAAATAAACCCGAAGAAGGAGCAGCCAAAGACAAGTTCTTTGTTGTCAAGAGCCTCACGGTTGAGGACCTTGAACTAAGTGTACGAAATGGGATATGGGCGACCCAGTTGCATAACGAGCAAGCTTTGAATAAAGCTTACGAAGTAAGTGCAAAATTTTCCCTATTCACAAATCTCTTGACTGATGGCTTCTAGACTGCAGACAATGTGTATCTCGTTTTTTCCGCCAACAAATCCGGTGAGTATTTTGGTTATGCACGAATGATATCCCCGATAAACGATGATCCAACCGCCGCTATCGAATTCGCTCCAAAACCACAATCGGTGGAAGATCCTCATCTTCCAAAGGCAATACCTACTACCGCTACTGAATTCGCACCGAAAGGACGAATTATAGATGACTCTGCTCGTGGAACAATATTTTGGGAAGTAGAGGGAGATGAAGCTGACGCAGAAGAGGAGGAGATGCAAAGCGATAAAGAGGAGCGAGTCGGCGATGCGCCAAATTCGAAAGCCTGGGGAAAGCCATTCAAGATTGAGTGGGTGTCAACAATGCGACTGCCTTTTTACAGAACTCGAGGACTGCGGAACCCTTGGAATTCTAATCGCGAAGTCAAAATTGCTCGAGATGGGACTGAGCTAGAGACCTCGATCGGACGACGTCTGCTGGGTCTGTTTCATCGAGTACCGAGTCCTCCCGCCCCACAGGCGATGAACAACTCTTCGCCTTCTATGGGCGGATATCCTCAAATGCACTCTTACCAATAACTGGAAGCAGAGCAGTCAGCCACATAGCTAGAATCTATACCTTGCAGGTCATCAAGGTGGGATCCGCAAATTTTCAATTCTTCTCTTCCCTCAGCTGGATGATGGAAACATGGTTGATTAGCCGTCACTTCAAATAATGATTTATGAGCATTGGAATACGAGCATGAGGAAGGTTCTGGGGCTACGATTGGTTTTGTAAAGAGGGCATGTTTCAGACTTTTTCATGCGACGCGAAGATGAGATTTTTGTTGTTTGTGTAGTTTGTTTATTAGTTCAAGCTGGTTTTTTTTGCCACGTACAGCCCTAAGCGAGCGATGCAGAGTTTTGTTCTTCCTGCGTCAGCGATTCTTTTCGTTGAAATTCTCGTTATTTTATGTTTCTTGATGAATGTTATCCCTGTTACGACTTACGAGTCTGGAGAGAAATTTCCAGGTGAGAATTGCAGTTTGTTGTCATTAAGCTGACTCGCTAGATTTCCTTGATTCGCCCCTATCTAAGCGACCCTCCTCACCGAATATAAGCCGGCCATTTCCACTATGTGGATAAATGGTGGCGACTTATTGTAAGTTGGAATATACCTTGGGATTCTTGACCGAACGATGACATTAAATGGCCATAGTTTTTTTTTCCGAGGGTAGCATTTTGGGTAACCTGTCTTCTGCCGTCTCTTGTTTTAGGTTTGGCATCTATCGTTGAGCATATTGTATTGTCACGTGGCCACAATCTGCTCTCACTTACTATTACGATAGGCTTCTCATAGCATAAGACATGTCCATATGGTCGAGTGGCTATCGTTGACTAGTATTGTTTATATTATGACAAAGTCAGAGCCGCAACTCATTTCTGTGACACTACTCTGCTGAATGTTGATCCTCTACCTATCTCCCAACTTAACGTGACAATGCGAACATCACTATCACTTTCATTCATCTCAAAATTCGATAAAGGACTTGAAACATTCGAAGTTACATAAAATACCTTCCATCAACTTGATATTACACAAAGATGAAGTTAAATTGTTTGTTCATGTCTACCTCCTTCCTCCCCAAGCATATAAGTTCAAAAAGATATTTATGTCCAAGAATGTAAATGTCCGCACAGTTTCCTCACCACCTTTCTTCGAACTTATCGTAAAATGATCACCACCCGTTAGGATCTAAGCAGCCTGAATTCCATAATAAACACCAAAATAGTTAACCTCCATGCCAGCCTTCTCACCCGACACAGTCTGGGCATTAGGATTACCACCATAGTCACCGCCAATAGCCACATTGAGTAGTGAGTAAACAGGCGAATGCGCAAGGGCTTCCCAATTTTCAAAGTCCCCAACATCTGACCCTTTGATGGTCTTATAGTTCTTGCCATCAATAAACCATTTCAGGGTCTGTTGTTGCCAATCGTCTGGTTGGCGGTTGACTTCGAGGGTGTATTTGTGGAATTTGGAGCGATCGAGAGGCTCGGGTTTGGCTTCGTTGCCTATGCTTCTGTGGACTCCGTCTTTTCCGAAATGGATGGTGGCCCAGTTCTTGGCTTCGCCGTTTTTGGTCTCCATGATACTGTTGTTTGTTAATATTTATCATTCGATTGTGATTGAAAAGTTTTGAGAGGTGGATGTGGTGTAGTTCATGTAGTAAATAGAAGAGGGTTACTTACTCCCACTCGCCACACCTAGGCCATGGCTTCCCTCCATAAATCGAGCTACCGAGAGTCCAGAATGCAGGCCCTGGTCTCCGCGTCAGTATACAACGTCGAAAAAGCCCCAGGAGTGAGGGATTGAAAGTACGCAAGACAAGCATGGGAATGGTAAGAAGGTTTTCAACACTGGGCCTTGAACAAAGAGATGTTTTGCTCAGAGAATTCGTACTCACAGATACCCTGTTGGTTCGCAGCACCACTGAGCTTGATCTCTGCCTCGATGGCCATCTTGTGATTCTTCTCGCAGGTGAAAGTTCTCCAAGTAGCAAGTCGAGCAGAAGTCCATTTCCCATCACTGGACTTTCTGGGTTGAATCTTAAGACTGCCACCAGAGGTGAAAGCGGTTGATGTTGAATCTATGTATTCTTGAAGCTCATTGTTGGTGTGACCACCGGCGTTGCTTTCGTGATGCCATTCTTTATGGTCGACACCTACGCCGTTAAAGTCGTCACCCCAGTGAAGTTTGTAGCCATCCTTGGAAGGGATTTCTGCGATGGCTCCGCTGAAGAGGACCGCGAGGAAGGAAAGCTTGAGAATAGATGGCATTTTTGAAGAGAGAGTAATGATTGACAATAGTGAGAAGATGAAATAAAATAAAAGGAAAGTAAGATGTAAAATTATTTGGAATCAATGAAAGAAAGCAGGCTTTGGTTGACCTTAAGAGGCAGAGTTAGAAGGAAGATATACTTGGGGAATCGGTATACGTGGGATTCATCATTCTCTTGCTCCGCCAGCTTCTTGGCACTTCCTCCTCCAAATCTCCTTTTACCCCAGACGAGCTTGAATGAGCCTCCACGTTCACGTGTATCGTATCCTAACTAGATTTTAAAGACCCTGTCATACTCCAAGGTACATAGGTGTACGAGCAAATAATCCTCAGAATTTGAAAATTTTCTATCAAAAGTTCCAAAGCTAAAGAGTCAAGCAAAGACAGTCTAAGCAATCCCAATTGAAGTTCAAATTAACCTCGAGCCTCGCTAATAAACTTGAATACGATGACAAATTAGGCAAACTTAGGGCTAACTTTGTGTTTTGAACACAGGAAGGATCCATCTACCAATGTTTTGAAATGAAGCTGTGTCTTACTATCACCCAACATACTATAAATAAATTACACATGTAAGCGGATTTGAGATGACTCCATGTCCCGGTTTGCACACGTCGGAAGCGTCACTATCCTTTGCTCCTGGTCGTAACATTAGGGTTTATCCCACAAGGCCCCAACATGGCGTTACGGACCGTTCAAAGCCATGCTAAGAGGGTTCAATACTCACCAACCGGCCATACTAGTTTGAATTATAGCACTATGCCCTATAAGGCAACCCCGTGCATCAAAACCAGAGTACAACATCCTAAAATAATTGCGGGAATGTAAATCCGAAGGACTCCATATGAAAGGGGTTTTCCTATTTTGCAATAGGATTCAAGGTCAAGTAACCAGGCATTGTTTAAATGCTTTCAAAAGTCCAATACTTTTCTTAGAAAGAGTCACGACATCCTCAAAAGTACTGATTTCGAGGTGACCGGTCTCAGCGACGCTCAGCAAATCTTAGGAGCTTACGTTGAATTGTGCCCATCTGGACGATTAGGGAAAAAGGTCCGGTCCGTAATCTCATGTAGGAGATAAGGATCAAATCCAAAATCCTTCGCGAGCCTCACCACAAGGCAAAGCTTACTCAGTGTAACCTCCTGAATCACGAAGCGAGGCTTGGGGGTAAGATGCACGTACAGGTGAATCACAGCCTATCAGTACCCTGAAATAATTCAGGCAACTTAAAAGTTCATCCTGCGAGCAAGAGAAAATGAAACATATTACGATGGAGCGAATCGGGATGAAATTGTGCCACATATCTGCATGACAGAACAAGGTTGTTCAAAGATTCCCAATGCTTGGCATTTTGTTGAAGACATATGCAGAGGCTATACCACTGATGTACGTATTGTCTTGATAATTGCTTTGCATTGCACCCAGAAGTATCAATTACTTGAATGCCATTAAAGACTTGGAACGGCAAGAATAAATAACGCCAAATACTCGAGGCCTTTTGACACAAGATATCAGAAGAATGGTCAGGAATAGAGGTGTTCTGGATGTACAACTCGTAACTTCCGTCGTAAAATGTTTTTCTCAGCGTCGCTGATGGCGCTATCAGAGTACCAGTTCTATAATATATAATATGCGATGAGCAATATCAATCGTGACAGTTTCCTGCTTAGTCCTGATGCCCTCTCAGCTGCAACGCGACGCCAAGCCCCCCCTCCTCGCGTAGCTACATAATCCCCAGCCACCATAAACAAACCTCAAAAAAGTCAAAAAAGATTCAACAACAACAAAAAAAACAATATCTCCAACCAGCAAAAGAGTTCAGGCCCGCCCGCCCTACATCTCTATATTTCCTTGTCGACACCAACTTCCAGCCGTGCTTTTCCTTTCCTCGAAGTTCGAAGGTCAGGGAGCGTTCCACTTTACCAGGTGGCCGAACTGGCGGGACACTACGCCGAGGCCCATTGGATGAGAGGAGTTGTCTTATTTAAGGTCACAGATTAAATAATGTGTGTGGGGAGGATAGTGGTTTGTGGGTTGGCTGCAAAGGCAAGCGAAGAACGTGACTTTAACACATTAAAGTTGTAAGTAGCGCTAGCTCGCTCAATATGAGGAACATGCGAAGTTAAGATCATCTTTTATGTTGGCATTCTGTTTCTTGAGTAACGCGACTCTAAAAATCACGCCATCGTGGTGGTTGGTCAACCACTTTTTCTGCCTCCCAAACGATATAACTCCTGCTCTTTCTTCAAACTGTAAAAAGCAAGTCAACTTAAACCGACATCAAGCATCATGTCTTGATTTAGTCTCAGGTCGGTGCCTGGCAATATTATAAGATCAAAAGCCACAATGGTATAAGCTTCCCTTCACGACTTCCAGCTACGGGCCTTGAATCTGAATGGATGAATTACAATCCACTTACAGCTGTAAGATCTATAATAATTTGACTTTCACCTGTCAGGGTACCAAGCACTACTAAATCCACAGTCTAATAAATGCCACAGAGCCATCAATCGCACACCCGATTCACCCAACATATCCACCCATGAGCTCTTCAGCGAAACCTCTAAGGCTCTAAGGACATCTTCCGCGACGAACTCAAGGATTGGCTCAGCGACGTATTTAGCGACCCACACACTGAAGGGCTGAGAGAAGACATTACCAAAATTGATTGTCTTACGGTTGTAAGTTCTATAACACTTTGGCTTTCGTCATTCAAGGCATCAGACACTAATCAATTTACCATCCTACAGATCCCGCAGAGCCAAGACATACACCTGTGACCTCACATTCAGCAACACACACTTTGAATATCTTAGCAAAGTCACATCTGGTCCACGAGATAACAGCTTCGCTGAACCGCTTTATATCAAAATGGCTGCCCCTCCAATCTTTAGTCCCCGTTTCGACGTCAAAGAAACTTCAACCATGTACGAACTGCACGGCGAACTCCCAGGAATGGATCAACGCAACATCGACATCGAGTTCACCGACTCGACGACCATCACCATCCGCGGCAAAACCGAACGTTTCTACGAGCACAAAGCAATCTATCCAAACCCCTCCCTCGGAATAGCGTTCGCCCTTGCCTATCCTGCACCCAAGGCACCAGAGGATGCCAAGAAGACTGTAGAGGTCCAGAAGAGTCCACAGAAGATGGCCCAGGAGTCGGAGGCGCAGATTCGAAATGGTGGGAAATACTGGGTTGCTGAGCGCGTGGTCGGCGACTTCATCAGAAGCTTCAGCTTTCCGGTTGAGATTGATCAGGAGAAGGTCGATGCTTTTATGAAGGAGGGGGTGTTGAGTATCTATGTTCCCAAGGCAGGTGTGAGACCAGGACGAAGAGTTGTCATCTGAATACTTGGGGGCATCGCCATGGCAAAGGTGGAGAGAATAAGCTTGGTGATGACTATTGGCGAAGCTGTCTGTTGAGTAAAATATCAATTACCGCTGGCATACGAACTGGGGAAAGGCTTCGAAGATTTCCGATACGACCTGGAGAAATTGACACAGCAAGCGATGGTTTTACAAGCAAGAGTCACGATACCCAAACCGAATAGATTCGTACAAATTAATTACAAAACCATGTCTTTCGATATCCATATGTGAAAATGAACTGTTCTCATAGTTATGGAACCATCAACTCAATCGTTCAAAAGACTCCATGATGACAATTCGTCATCCTAAAAAGCTCCTGAAATCATCTTATTTATTAAGCCCTTTCTAAAATGATATTGCTTTCCCCCAGGTATGCCCTGCCCAGAACGATACTGTAGCCAGATCTGTCACCATACCGAATCTTATCTTCGTAGATGAACCTCAGAGCGCTGACTCCAAGAAACATTGTCTCCGGTATTATCCTGTAGCTGATTGTATACACACAATCTACTCTTCTACCAGGGAGTCGCAAATACTTATCCATATACGGTGGAGTCAGTCATCAAGCAAAATAAGGTGTTATCAAAGACGCTCGTTTCCCTCATTTCCCTCCACCCATCAACGTGCTACTATACTTCACCACCAAAAACGACACTTGTAAGCGACTCGAAACATCCGTCTACTCAAAATCAGGCAAATAACCAACTAGAAAGAGAAGAGAAGAGGGCAGAGCCCCTCAGGAGCCAGAAAGATCTCAAGAATATACAGACCCCGTTTCTAGCCGGTCTACCACTATAAATCGAGTAAGTAGAAACCTCGTCCTCATCTTCATACCTTCAACTGGTTACTGGTCCATTCTTGTAATTTTCCCTTTAGCTAAGTGCTTAGGATAGAAAAGTACAAGTGTATAACTTCTTCACGGCTATTGTACCTCATTAAAAATCACCGCAATGAAACTGCTAAAATATCCGGCCTGTGAGCGTTATAACCTTCTTTGCAGATGGCAGGTTTGCTAAGTCGCTCAAGGGAGACGGAAGTAGAGATCACGAGGTCTTCAATTCATTCACATGGCACTTTAGGGCTGATGGCTGGGATCTCATCATCTCAAGTTCTAAAGAAGGGTATCAACGGCTTCTTGAATGACCCACTTTGAGTTCCCAAGAGGCAACTTTAGGAGATGCGACTTGCAACAAAAGGGTTGACATACTGTAGTTCTAGCCGTGGCTACCGTATATGACTCAATAAGACTGTTAATTGTGGAAACTTTTGACTATCTTGGTAGTTTGTGGTACTTGACCCGAAACAACAGGCAAGAAGTGCTTGGCAACGGTAAGCGAATGTTTTGCCAAAACCAACTCCAGTTTGAATCCAGTGCTCTTTTCACTCTTACATTGCCATTGTTTAGAATCTAGGGTTGTACTCATTCTACAAAGTCTATGCATTCATTTTCCCCTTAACAGCGGAAGCGGAAATTGTAAAATGTTTTCTTGTCGGATATTTGATTGGATTTTTATTCTCCATTCCTCCTCACATCACCCTGAAAGTTCTGCCCTCATGAAAGCGTGATCTAATGATTTTCCCCATCCTCTATACTCCAGAGAAGCCCAAATATTGCGCCATCCCAAACGCCGTTTCATACAATCTTCTATGCCCTATCATAGCACCTTAAAATCTTTCCTTCATTCTTGAGGCCACTGTTCTTAAATTACCATATACCTTCCCTGGCGGACTACCCAAAATCAGACTAACAATTGCTTCTCTTGCAATATGAATATTTTTGAAGCCTCCCAGGATGTGGATTTTCGAGTCCGCAAGTACCACTCTCGTCCGACTAGCATTTTCGATGGCAAATTTGGTCTTTCCGTCCTTTCCTGCAATACGTCCAATAGCTCTTCCCAAATGCTCTCCCTGCAAGGTCTTCACATCCTTAATCTCAAAAGTTTCAATATAGAGATCATCCAATCGGAGTAAGGCAATAGCATCATCAACATCGAAACCAAGACTGAATGCTTTGACAAAATCCTCGCCTTTCTGTAAAGCGCCAGTATCGGTGGTGTGTTTTGATGTTCGAAGCTCCACAGCTCGGTTCTTGATGTTCATTCTGACTTGAAGTTTGAGATGCTCGACGAGTGGGGGGTAAATCTTAGGCCATGAGGCTTTGAGGGGTGACATTCGGTGGGGTGGAATGGGAACTTTTCGGCTTTCCACTCGTACTGGGCCATCCTGCGTCTATTAGCAGCTGCTACCTTCCACGGGACATATTGTGTCATACAATATTTTTCGCAGGCGCAAAACGTGGTCGCCCCTCTTCGTCAATGTGCATTTCGTTTTCGGCATCACCTCCAATTAATTCAACAGCGCTTTCTGCGGACATTTCTGGAGCATCGAGTAATAATTCATCGTCGGCGCCTGGATTCTGTTAACTTCATATCACCTCTGTAGGACGAATTCTTCTTACTCTCTACGGGTGTTGGGACGGCGGCCGCGAATTCGTCTGGTCGCCTCGACAGCGCTGTTGGAGCTGGCATGTTGTCGTTAATATTTGAGAATCGGCCACTGGTCCCTGATTACTTTTGGCTGGTTGCTAGACGAGAAGAGTGTTTGTTGATGCGATACGTGGCGGGGGAAAACAATTAATTGTTCAATGCTGCGATTTCAAGTGGGGAAGGAAAAATGTTTATCTGGGTCGGCGATAAGAGATTGTGGTTAGCCCATTTTTTCGGCGATCTTAAAAAGCGGCGGCCTTGGTCGCGTGCCTGCTAGTACATAGGAATGAGCTAAATGGTATAGAATCATCATTTTTTAATAATAAATTGGGCATATCAGATAATTCTAGAAACCAAATTATCTTCAGCGTTCATTTAGATGTTTATTTATTTAAAGAGCTCTACCAGTAATATAAAGTTGTCAAAGCCAGAAGTTTCGCTGGGGTGCCGCTTTCCACCACACACGTCATCCCTGCGCTTTCATGCGCCAAAAAGGTTCAGAGACATCCCGCTCGAGCCAGCACCAGAGAGAGAGCCTCGCCAGAAAATACTCAAGTCCGTCATCGCGTTTGTGCCGCACTTCCACATTCTTTCAGCAACCCGCACATTACCTCCGATAATTGATTTACGGCCTGGAATAGTTACGGAATAATCACAATGACTCCCCGGATATGAATTCAACAATCAAGCGTCGGCTGTGGTCCCGACTATGGGATCCCGGCAGTCAGTCATTGGCATCGAGAAGTTGCAGATCAAAAAGCTCCGAGAAGTCTTGCAAAACTCCCTTCATATTTTCACAGACGACCCGGCAATCGTCTTTTTATAGTCGACCACGGCTACCACTGAACGATACACCACGGAATATATTTTCTACTAGGAAAAGTTTTGCTTCTTGTGGACTTTTGATCGTCAACGTCAGCCCTAGTACGAGCACGAGCACATCGCCTACGATCGCAGCTTTGGTCGAGAAGTCTTTATATTCAACAACAACAACGCTCCCTAAAAGAGCGATTACTCCCATCAGACATCAGGAATCATGGCGGAGAGAAATTCATTCTACTGGCAGGAGGCGGAGAGGTATGGTTTCGAAGAGGAACAAGAGTTCTGCATCGAGCGGACAAGTTGGAAATAAGAATTTTAAAAATGGAAATGGGAACAGAAATGCAAAGGCGCTACTACCTATTGCAGCAGCCAAAAAGCTCGAAGCTTCGAAATCAAAAGCTGATACAGAGTCACACAGCTATCTTCATTTACCTCACATGCCGCATAGACCCACAAAGGAGGAACTTCTTGCAGCTGCAACTGGATTTTGGTCACGATTAAAAGTCCGATTCAAGTGGTTCTCTATCAGAAGTTCTCGACCATGGAATGTTGATGATTGGAGTGCTTTCGTCTCCTGGTTCGTCCTCGGAAATATTGTATGGATTTTAGCTGGGACAACTACATTCTTTTCTCTTGTGATCTTTTCAATAAACACTGTTTTTGCGCAAGGTCGGTTTTCGATATAAATATGTCTAACATAACCAAAAGCTAACCTCAGATAGAAACATTGGCAAGATGGATTGGCGACTATTTGACCCATTCGGCTGGTATCAAAGTCGTCTTCGAGTCTGCAGTTGTACCAAAATGGAAAAATGGAGTCATCACATTTCACAACGTTTTCGTTTCAAGAAGACCGGGACAAGAGCAGGCTAAAGTAAAGAAAGGATCATCCATTAGTGCAGCCGCCGCCGCTGCCGCGGAGAGACAGGCGGAATGCGAAGGACGAGCCGCAAAGGAGGAGAGTGAGGAAGACACTAATTATACCCAATTCGACGTTACAATTAGTACCGTCAATGTGACACTCTCCTTCGTCAAGTGGTGGAATGGGAAGGGGCTCCTTCGAGATGTCGAGGTCAAAGGGGTTCGAGGTGTCGTCGATCGAACCTCGGTTTACTGGCCTGCTGAATACATTGATCCAAGAACATATCGCCACGAACACCATATCGGAGATTTTGAGATTGATTCTTTCAAAATGGAAGACTTGCTGATTACCATACACCAGCCGGATGGATTCCGACCATTCCCAGTCAGCATCTTTAACTGTGAGCTACCTCAACTTCGCAAGCAATGGCTCTTTTACGATTTCTTATCAGCAAATAATATGTCAGGAGCGTACGATGGATCTCTTTTCACTATCCATCCACGTCAAATGCATTCTTTTGCTGGAGAACGTCGTGGTGAGGATGAAGAGGGGACGAATCCATGGAAGAAGCACAGTAGGCTTCGAATAGACGGTCTCAAGATTGATCACCTCAATCGAGGTGTAGATGGACCATTTGGTTGGATTCACGAAGGAGATGTGGATATCGTTGCAGACGTAATGTTCCCAGCGGATACCGATGACAGCATTGCCAAGGTAATGTCTGACTTTTACGACCGTATGGAAGCAACAGTTACCTCGAACAGATACATGCATATTCTGGAAAATCATCCTAGAATAGCAGATCTAAATACACCAGAGAACAGAGCTGCGATAGAAAGCAAGGCTCGCAAAGATGAGGAGAAGCGATTTCTTGTCATGGATCTTCGTGTTCATCTTAACGATGTCAAGGCCGCTGTGCCTTTATTTACCCGAGATCTTTCATACACCAACCAAGCTCTTATTCGACCCATTGTTGCGTACATCAATTCGCAAAAGACATTTATACCCATTAACTGTCGAATTGTCAAACGTACAACTGAGTTCGATGGTAGCTGGACCATCTTCGATAGCGGACTGATGGAGGATTTGTCCGTGGAGACATATGAGGCCTTCGCAAAAGACGTGGTAGATACCCAACAGAGAATGAGGAGATTAAAGAAAGTGGGATTCTGGTCCATCTCCTTGATGATCCAGGCATTGTTTATGGGCATGGCGGGAAATATCGCATGAGGTTTGGGGTGATTGATACCTCCTTCTTTCTTGTGCTCATGACTTATTCCACTCTTTCTCTCCTTATGAAGATGAAAATCTGCGCTTGGGTGTATTAAAAGTTTGGGTTTTGGGTTTTGGGAATTCGGGGTTGAAGGTTGCGGAGTATGGGATTTTTGATGATTAAACGAATGACCACCTGGATCTGGGGATATATGGCGTTTGGTTCTGGGACTGGGTTATATGATACACTAGCGCTTCTGTTATTTGGCGTTTAAGGGTTCTGTCTTTGGAGAGAGAGGAGTTTCCAAAGACAGAGAGAGAAGAGTGGGCGATTGAAAATGGGTATCGTATGTATCGTTTGGCAGGGGATTTATAGATGTTCATAGGTTACAGTACATGATGAATACTTAATAGCGATATTATTAAGAGCTTAGAATGATTACTCGTGTTCGTGTTACTTACTTGTACTATCCTCTGAATTTCCCTTTGTCTAAGGTATCTTACAGTATTATTTTAGATCTTCTATTTAGATCTTCTATTTAGATCTTCTATTTCAATGATCGGATATCATTATATTATTTCCTTAAAAGTCTTATATATCCATCCCATCTCCATCCATCTATCTCAATTCCCCATCCTTAAAAAGTAACGAAATCTCTTAAACAAGTTACGCAATCACCTCCTAAAAGTTCATCTCATCTCATCCCATCTCCACCCCATTTTCTCAAATCTCCCGTTCTTTTCCTAAAAAGAAAATCCTCCAACAAACAACCTTACGCAAACATGTTATCTCTCCTTCTGTTGTCTAAAAACCATTCTTTTACTTTGATTGTCACTGTTGATTCATGATTCAGAATATATGGTAATTATCAAAACTTTTTGCTGGGGAAATGTGTGGGTGTAGAGTCTATATGTTTACCTCTCTGTTTGTTGACTTTGTTTGGGATGATTGGGAATGTGAGGGAGGGGGGAGAGGCGGTTTGTATATGGATATTTGGTATATTTTGTTTTCGCCATGTTGTTTGATGATTCGACAAACCTCCATGTTCAGGTCCTTGGACTTCCTTCTGGTTCTTGTATAACGAATGAATATCCAAGTCCAAAATGGTAGTCATGATCTGAATACAAATACGAAATTGGAATCAACCATACATACTCCATGATATGTGGTAAAGTTCAGCGAATCTGGACTAGCAGTATAACCCCTTAGTAACACAATGGATTTCTTCAATAGCCAAAGTTCCACACCCATTCTCCCTAAATAATAAACCCCAAACGCCAAACGCATGACAATTGCAATCCCAAAATTCATTATGTACGGTTCCGCTCAGCTCTTCAAAGCCTGCAACCTCCCACGCATCTGATCCAACATGGCCTCGGCATCTTCTTCGTCCTCGTCCTCGGCCACAGGAGCTGCCTGTACAGGTGGAGTGGGTAGATTTGGCGTCGCGGCCACTTTACCCATACGATCTGATAGGATCTCTCCAAGCACCTTATCAACCTCCGACTCTGCCTCCTCTTCATCATCCTCTTCAATCTGATCTGGCATCGAGTCTCCCACCATCTCCTCAATAATGCCGGCTTTCATAAGTTCTTGGCTCAACTCCCTCATCGTACCCATCAACTCGGGTAACCTCACTAGACTATTGACATCTTTCATGATACCTACGCTCGCTTTTATACTGCCCTCGATCTTGCGCACCGCAAAGGCTTCCGTGACTTGCATGGACACGCTATTCAGTTGCGCCTTGGACGTTATTAATCTCGTCGATTGCTTCCTGATACGGATGAGTTCGCGGGCGAAGATTCGGGTCTCCTGGGCTGCTTGTTTGGCTTGGGCGGGGTTGCGTTGGGCTCGTCGGTTGGCTTGGATGATGCTCGTTCGGGCCTTGTTCTCTACCATTTTTAGTTGGGCGATGTCGCGGTCGAGTTTTCGTATGTTGGCTCGCATCAGTTGATTACATTTTCGCACCTGGAGAGGATTAGTTGTCGGACTGAGGCTCTGGTGTTGCGAGGACGGTGGGCGGGGTGCGTGAGGTTCTACGTACTTGAGCTTGGGGATCGGGGCCGAAGAAGACTGCTTTAAGGGATTCCATCTTGATTTAAGTTGTGGATTGTGGTTATGTGATGATGTTAAATGAATGGATGGCGCTCTGCAGCAGATTGCGCTGCCAGAGACTTGATCTCCTGGTCGAGGTGGAGGTGGCTGTTGTAGACGTGAATCGTGATACTGTTGCGTTGGGTTGTGATGGGGTTGAAGGTTCCAGGGTGGGTTTAGCTGTAGAGTGGTGCCTGTCGAGCCTCCACGCTGTCTGTCTGTCTGATGAGCCTGGGTGGTCATGGCGGCGGCAAGGACCAGTGACGTCTCAGCCCTCCCCTCCTGGCGCCATTTATTTGTGGTGCAAAAACTCCGGCAGCGCAGGCCAAGCGACTCAACCAGTTTCCAGGTGTTGTACTGCACTGGTCATTATTTGGTGATTCCGCGATCTCTGACAGGAGTAGAATTTTGGTAGAAATGAATAGAAAGCCGTCGGGATTTCGAGATGGCAATTAATGCAAGATCAAGGTCCAATTGATGCTCCCACAGAGTGAAAGAAGCACGCAAATAATATTCAGCCTCAGATCTGGTTTCCATGACCTTCCATGACAGCCTTGTGTTGGTTGGTTTGCTGCACTGCTGGCTGCGCTTGTCCAGAGGCAACTTCCACCTGCATCTACTCCCTACCATCAAATAAATTCTCTCGCGCCGCAATTGAGTTCTCTCCTCCACGCAACCTCGCACCACTCTCCCTCCAAACCACACCACTTCCCACGCGGTATTGCCTTGCACGCTCTACCTTTAGCGAAACTACTTGACTCGTTCTATCACCACCAGTGCACCACACACTTTTTTCCGCGATGGCTGCCACTCCCGAAGGTAAGCTTGGATCCCTCTCATATCAGCCTTCTGTTGGTTCCTGAAGCTCAAGCTTGCGGAGCAACATGCAAAAGTTTTTCTCGTTTGCGATTGTTGTATGGGAGATATTCCATCAGTTGCGCAAAGATCACTCGATGGCTTCAGAGTCTTCCCCTCACTGTGCGAAACCCTAGCTAACCCAACCTCTTCAACCCCGCAGTCCTCTGGGCTCAACGATCCTCCGCAACCGAACCAGAGAAAAACTACCTCTACGTCACCATCACCGTTCCTGATGTCCAAAAGGACAAACTCAAGCTGGAGATCACATCGAATGCTCTGAAATTCGCTGCCCACTCCGACTCGCTCAAGAAAGATTACGCCGTCGACCTTGAGTTATACGCTGAGATCGATACCTCTGCTACCAAGACCAACCACACTGCCAAGAACGTCCAGCTGGTCCTACGAAAGAAGGAATTGAAGGAGGAGTTCTGGCCACGCTTGTTGAAGGAGTCAAAGAAAGCTCATTTCTTGAAGACTGATTTCGACAAATGGGTTGATGAGGACGAGCAGGATGAGGCTCCAGAAGAGGATCTAGGTATGTTATGATTTCCCTCTACATCTTAGTTATGAACGAGGCTAACCAAGGGAGCAGCCGGTGCTGGTGGTATGGGAGGAATGGGAGGCATGCCAGGAATGGGTGACATGAGCTCAATGATGGGTGGTGCCGGTGGAGACTTTGGTGGTATTGATTTCTCCAAGCTCGGCGGTGCAGGAATGGGAGCTGACGACGACGATTTCGATGACGATGAAGACGATGAGATGCCTGGGCTTGAGGAGGAGGAGGAGGATACCGCCACGCCTGCCGATGCTGCCGCTGCTACTCCTGCTGCTGCTGCTCCTTCTGCTGCTACTCCTGCCGCTGCTACTCCTGCTGCTGCTACCCCAGCTGCTTCTTCTTCCAAGATTGAGGAGATCAACTAGATTTTGTATTTGTCCTCTCCCTACAAGATGGTCTGCGCACTTCTTTTTTTCTTCTCTTCCTTTGGCATATTTGTTCCCAAGCGTCAAAGTCAGGTCAATGTCCTTTGATCACATTTACTCGTCCAATTGGGACATATTATGGACGCCATAGGGGGTTCCTTGACATGAATATCATGGGTGTTGGTAGGAAAAATCCACAGAAAAGAAAGCAAATATTTGATCCCTATTGAATGAGCCTTGTTTCCCCCTTCAATGCTTTGTGTGTGTATTCTGCCGGTACATGTAAAGTTTCCCCAGTAGTGATACAAACGCCCGCCGGTGGAGTGGTACAAGTCACGTTTTTTATCTCCTGAGCAACTTCCAAGTCCCCATCAAAAGTGCCATACTTACTCAATCCTGATACATCCGATATTTGCTCTCATCCCTAGAGCTCTAATCTTGCTTAACACTCCTACAATGATATCCATTTTCCTCAAAACCATTTCCGCAATAAATCTAAACGCGACAAACAAGAGTCCGTATCCAGTAGGCTCCAAGTAACTTGTAAGATAGTATACCAGAATTCAGGCATTGGAATCAATGGCAAAAACTACGTCTCTTAAGTGTTTATCGTCCATAGACAGTGTTGATGAGAAAGTGGGTGACTGACTGTTATTAGATTAGCAAGCTGACTGGATCTTGTATTGAAGATGTTTATGAATAAGATACTTGGTCTTACCATCTCGTTTCGATATCTGGGTAGTCTAGTTTAATCGGGTGTCTTTGTGTTGGCTTGATAGATGTGTTTAATTATGAAGAAAGGAGAATAAGCATGTTTATTTCTAAAATCTACTCTACTCTTATATTGTGGTGTAGGTATGTATCTAATTGAGATTTCTTGGGGACTCTGGAGTACGTTATTAGATCAATGGATTTATCACTGGTGCTTAAAGGTTCTGCTTGATGTGTTGTTGGTGTTCATGCTTTATCACATTCCTGCTCTAAGAGGGTTGCGTAAGGCGTATGTTTATTAGAAATTTATTTGAAATGCTAGAGATTACAGTGGATTGTTTATATGTACGGAACTAAATATTTATATATTCAGATTATTCTTGTGCGAAGACTTACTTGTAACCCAGTAAGCCAGCAACAGTCTACAGAGGAATGTATAAATTTGATAGAAATCAGATATAGGAAATACTTTGTAAACAGCATCTTCTTAAGCGAAACTGAAAATCAGAAGTGCAACTACCTCATTTAATTTCTACCCTTCAAAGAACCTAGTCATCGCACGGGTTCCAACAGTGTTCTTACATGTACACTACCCAAATCATCATATTCCTAAATCTCGTCAGTGATAGATGGTAAATCACGAAACGGCTCATAAGCGAGATCCCCGTCTCTTCTCAATCTCGCTGATCTCACTACAATCCAATGACTCTTACTTAAATCCTCCTTTAGTATTATACGTTCGAGCTAGAAGAAGGAAGGATAGAATTCGCTTCCCAAGATATATCGGTGAGATTCTCGGTTATTGAAGGAAATCAATCGATGAGGTGGTTTATTAGATGGTATTGTCATGGGAGATGGGTATATTGGGGTTGGTTGATAGTAGATGTGTGTTAAGAAGGTGGGTGTGTTTTTGTGGATTCCTTGGATTCCTTGATGGATGTTAAAGAGCTTTTTGTGGGTTAGGTCGAGGAGGGGGGAGGTTCTTTTGTTGAGGTTGGTGGAGATTGGAAGGTGGAGATGGGGTGGGAGATTGAGGAGAGGGTAAGGTATGTGTGTTTGAGGTTCTACGGATTTTGTAGAAGATTGGGGGTCTTCTTTAGCTGGAGATGTCATCTTGAAAGTGTGGGTGTTCTAGAATTGAGGGGTTGGTGGCTGTTATTACTGTATCTGGAAGTAATGCGGATTTGAATCTTGCGTGGTAGGTAATATTTGAGTTGTTGGGTTTCAAGTTTTAAGTCAGGCTGTAATGGCTTTGTTTACTTGACCATAAGCTATTTTTCTTGGGCTGTTCGAGCATGGCACCCCGTGAGAAATAAATAAAGATTATATGCCCAGAATACCTACTTGCATTAATCTGTTGACTCAAATACTCATATGTCAATCCCGCCCATGAAAAAGTGCAGGTGGCATCTTGAAGGCCTAGTCCCAGGCGTGGTTCAAATAGGCGAGAAGGCGCGACACGTAGTGCTGTCATTCCGAGATAGCTTCGAGACTGGACGCCAGCTAAATTTAAGACTACTTTGAACTAAATCTCGCTTCTTCCCTCCTACCCTCCTACCCTTATCTCGCCTCAAACTGCTTTGCTTGTATGCACAAACGTGGCACACGGCGAGACCATGGGTCAGATTGAAAGGGGAAGTCACGAGTCTTGACATCCAGAGTCTCAATCCCATTCCTCCTCCCCATCTCGCCCTCTTCAAACATTGAACTTTTCGCACCCGAAAACGAAACCCAGAGGGAAGGAAATATCAAGTGGTTAATTGCTGCGAGTACCTACCTAGTCAACGTTGATTACCTACCTACTCAACTGAACCTCGAGTCGCTCCTACCTAGGTAGTCACCCTGCTTAGTGATATTAAATATCATTTGCGCTAGGTATAAGACCTAGTACTAGTATTAGTATGAGAATTCACTTTACAGATCGAACGTCTTACCCGACAGGCTACTCTACCTAGTGCTACACACACGAAATTTCGGTGACTCGGTTGTAGAAAGAATTCAAATTTCTCCCGTCTGTCGAAGTTAGTCAACGGTTCGAATGGTTACTACATCATTCACGTCATTTTTCGTCATTGACCCCAACAAGACCTTGTGGAATCTGGAGATTTTGAGATGTCTCTGCTGCAAACCCGGTGCGTTCAAATTCCATTTTCTTTAATACGCGTATCCTAATGAACCTATTACGACTCCAGATAAAATCTTGTATTTCCACCGTTATCTTGGGATTAATTGAGGAAGGATTGACGACGTGATCATGTTGGATGATCTACTGGTTAAGCCGGAAAATTAGTCTCCATTGTTAGATCAAAGATCTATCTGGCCTCAAGTGTACATCTTTTCTTCACGAGTGTTCTTTCGTGTTGATTATCGCTCACCCAGAAATTCTCGAATGCCTATTCTCGAAAATGCATCTTTGTATCCATGGCCTTCCCCCTCCTCAATCACTTCATGGCGGGACTGGAGTGTCAGTCGAAGAACAAGTCGAAATCGCCAAAATCTTAAGGCAAAAACCGTTAACGCGACCACCTAAGTCGCCCAGTCAACTCAAATATTTCTTGATCCAAAGAGCTGCAGTTCGGATTATGACCCTTTCGCCAATCCCCCACTGCTATACCCTGGATGAGAACCATTTTCTTCAAACCATTGATGACGACACATTTTGGAATAGACTTGTTTGGTCCAAAGAAGATCTCGCGGCTTTCCACAGGATCTCACACATATGTTTTAGAGAGTCGCCTGCGGAAGAACAGCTAGTTATAAACCTTGAGGATCCCTTTCTCAAACTCAATGACATCCGTAAAGGTATGATAGAACTAACATCCTGTTGCCATCAAATGCTAAATATTGTGAGCAGATAACGCTCTCAAGGGCCTCTCAATCTCCAAAATCTTCGAGTGGAGGTTTGAGTTGTGTCGCATGGCAATACAAACCGACACATCAGTCTCACAGATTCGAAAGGTGAGAAACCGGTTGATGTATCTGCTAGGAATACAATATTGCCTTGGAAGTCAGATAATGAGCTCTCTTAAACAACGAGGCAGTAAGAAACTCCATAGTCAAGAACGTCTGGCAAAACGCCGGGAATGGGAAAGATGCAGGCAGATTTTGAAGTGGGATGAGAATTTGCTCCTGTGCTGGCAAATAGAACTTCAACGATGGGAAACGAGAAGAACACATCTGGAGAATGCTATTGAAGAATTGAGCAAGCTGTGCAATAGTGAGAAATTGGTGAAGTATAGTTCAAAGTTTGTTGTGGGGAGTACTAGTGAGTTTAGATCCTTTTTCCCCTCTGGTTGATTTTTAATATGATACAGGCTAAAAATAATTTAGGATACCCAAAACTTCTGGATTTATGTACCTTTACCGGTGTTCTTGAGCCAAAGTTCATACGCTTGATTCATGGACCACCAACAAGATCCATATTCGACATCCTTCCACCTGAAGTACGCGTCTTGATCTGGAAATACGCGGCTCCCGGTCCACGGATTATCTTCCAGCATCCAGGTAACAATAAATCGTTACCTCTTCTGCGTGTTTGCAGAGAGTCTCGAGCCATCGCCAAGTCACAGTATACACCAGTTCATCTACCATCTCCTAAATTGGGACATTCTCCTTCGAAATACTTTGCGATCCTTTACGTCGATCTCAACAATGATACTGTTGTCAGGGATCTAAGCGAACATATGAACCCTGGGCCAGGAACAGCAGTCCTAACGTCGGAGCTGCACCCCTTATTCCACGAAACAGGAAGCGTGTTTAGCAGTAGTTGCGTCAGACATTTCTGGGGACTTGCACGTATTAGAAGACTCACAATCCCCTTCAATATGGAGCGAGACATACAGCGAGTTTTCGTTCCATTGTTATACTGCTGTCCCAAACTTGAGGTTCTCAATTTCGTCCCAACATCGCAATTGAGACCCCAGAAAGGACTGTTACCACTTACGGGAGATTGCGGAGGGGTAAAACTCATACCAATCAACCGCGAACTACTAGACTATGTTGACTATCGTCTGGCTCAGCTTCCCGACAAAAAGATACGCCGAGAAAAAGCGTCACGAGCGGCCAATCAACTTGCGAGATTGTACTCGGCATCAGTACTATTGCGGAATGTGGAGTTGCCTAAGGTGATAAGAGAACGAAGATGTGGTGGGCATTGGACCCCAGAGGTCAGAGTGTGTATAGTCGCTACGTGGCGTGCCTGTCCAAGGGCAGGGGTGAGATCCTCCGGTTGGTATTCTCGAAATCTCTTAGGGGATTACTATACCCAAGGATACATGGGCGATGATGGGAAACGCCATAATGGGTTTTTGGAATGCTTGAATTTGATGGGGGAGGATTGTGTTTTCAGGAATCAATATGAGGGAGTAGCGGCTATGTTTGAGCAGTTTGAAGATTGATATTTGGGTCTTTGTGTTCAATGTGTTGCGATATGTCACATTCGCTTGTGCTTAGTAGTAGCAGTTTCAGCCACCCGACTGTAAGATCTTACTGCAAGGGGGGAACCCACGTGACCTACGTACGGGTATATATAGGAACCTTTCGCCAGAATCACTTAGAACCTCATACAAACTACAATAATCTTATGTTTTATTCGTATCTGGTCGTCCTCTTTTGGCTCCTGGTGGTTGTTGTGGCAGAAGTGGCCTATAGTGTTGTTGCTGCTGCTAGGGTGTATGAGGTGGTTGTTGGGTTCGTTGTACTCGGTCGCTTGCTTGAGGCTGAATAATCCTTCGTTCCGACTGTTGCTCTGATGAAGGCTCCGAATCCTGTTGCTGTAACAAACCTACAGCAAGAGGGTTCGGAGCCTTTATCAGAGCAGCAGTCAGTACTACGAGCCCAGCAGCAAGCTACCACATACACCCTTGGGGCAATAACAACACTATAAACCACTCCTACTACAAAACCACCAGGAGCGAAAAGAGGACGACCTCACAGATATGGATATAATACAAGATTATTGTACCTTGTGTCTTGACTTTGATAGTCGAGACACAAGGTATTCACTGATCAGCGTTGGAGTTCCTGGTGTTTAGGGCATATTGATGGAGTTACATGAATGTCATTGGCTGGGCATGTTGGGTATTGGTTGTTAGCACTGGTGTTTCTAGAGTTCTAAGGGGAGGGTAACGAGTAATATGTGAAGCGAAAAGGATCTATTTCAGTTCAGTTCAGTCTATTTAACCTTCTGTTGAATGATGATGTATTGTTTGATAACTAAAGAGCAGGAGCAGCTTACGTACAGGTGAAAACTCTTCACACCTGCTGACGCTCATTGTGGTTGTGGCCGTACCTAGGGTTACATTTGGACTTTCCTTGTGAGGTCATGGTGACCTGGATACCTGAAAGTGGATCCAGTTCAACACCTTCCAATCCGCTGGTCTTAGCAAGACCTGGATGAAGATGGTGGTTTCGTTTTACTTCTCTTCAATTTCATAGACGCCCTTTTGCACTTAATCTCATTTCTATATTGGTTGCCATTCGCTCTTCCAGTCGTGCTTTCTCTAAGGTACTATACTTGAGTATGTAGGCAATGATCCACCTATCAGCCATACCCCTCCAAAGGTGGACCCACCCACCACAAACGTTTATAAGATAAGATGACTGTCCCCATACCAATCCACCAATTATACACCTGTTGGTGGCACTAGGCAACTGCAATGGTCTTGTGGTCGTATACCTCTCAATATTGAACTCGTGTTTTCAATATGCCCAAGCACAACAAAATCAAAAACTCAGTACGTCTGGTTTTAGGTCCCGTGCACTCTCCTTAATGGGAGTGGGACTTTCTTTGCAGTTTTTATTTTTGTTGGTAACACGTTTTGTGGGGGAGGGGTGGTGTAGGAGTGTAGGAGTGCAGGGTAGGCAATGATGGGGGTGAGATTGGTGGTGGAGTCATCGACGATCAAGACTGGGCCTTGCAAGGCGAGGCACCAAGCGACTCGCGATACGCGGATGATGTCTGTTGGCATAAAGGAATTGAAATGCCATCTTGATTTGTGGCTACTAAGGAACGTACAGTATATTATATAGACCGAAAAGCCATTTCCTAGTTTAGCTAGCACGATCATTTAAACGAGTACCAAGCGCGAGCCCTGGCGCTACTGTACGCTACAATGCACTGAAGTGGACTTTTCACGCGGCAGCCTTGAAAGCTGGAAGAGTAAGAAATAACCGTGGCTGAGATTGCCTGTTTAAGCGAGAATGTCGTAAATAGAGTTTGATATTGGACCGCACAAGCGAACCTTAATGTTCTGGAAAACTTGAAGGATAATCTGAACATATACACCAGTGTATCCAAACTTTCACCTTTTCTGCTTGAAAGATAAAAGTCTCTGGAGTACTGTAGACGCTGCCTGCTACCTGTAGGATACCTCTCCCACCGAAAAATGTCCGTGCTTACGTACGTTTGATGTTTCATGAAATGAACTGGGCACAAAAATCCACCACCCTGAGGCTGGATATCTCGGTAAGAGTGGATTCTTCCAACGCCCTGCAGCAACATTCATCTCTCGCCCAATGACGAATTTCTGTGTACGAAATAGATGAGAGTCGATCGTCACCTTGTTTCGAAAATGTTTTTCCGTCCGTCTATGGACGTGAGTGTTGGTGGACCCTTGTTCTGTTGCCGCTTTCCAGCCTTTCCCCTCAGAACCATCACAATAATTGCTTCCTTCGCGCTTACATTACCAATATTCCATAGGCCTTGAATTTCTGATAACCTGCCATTTTGACAGAAAATGCATGGGTTTATATGGCGTTTATACTATATCTGGTGCAACAAGCACTCTCGGCAAGCCCAAGTAACGCCATCAGTGGGTTCGTCTTTTACTGTGATCACTTTTGCCCCTTGAAACCTCAGGTGGGAGAAGCAACAGGAACGTGAAAATGGAAATTGCTTGCCGCTGATGGAATCCCGAGTCCACACATTTCATCTATTTGGTTCAATCGAGGGGCAGCAATGAGGTCGAGGTCATACATCGTGGGTGTGGTTGCGGTGTTGCTCTCCCAGCAAATTTCCACTTTGAAGCCGATATTGTTGGCTCTCGATATGTATAAGACCTCAAATCTCGACATGATTTACTCTCTCTGTCTCTCCATCCTCACATTCTTTTTTGATCTCGCTCCTTATAGATCACCCACACTCTTTCACAACCAGGATATCTCTTCATCGATTGAAGCCGGCAGATACTCTTGACTTTCGTCCCTTATTCAAAGCAAACACTATCACCGCTGAGCGAATTGATATACCTACCTTCAAATATGTCCTTCTCAAAGATTTCCGCTGTTGCAAGCGCACTTGCATTCGCAACCAAAGTTGCTGCCCATGGCACAGTTTCTGGTATTGTTGCCGATGGAGTTTAGTAAGTATCCACTGATTCCCCGCAATTTGTTTCTCTACTAACATATAAAAGTTACCCAGGTTACAACGCCAACTTCCAGTATATGCCTACAGCACCAGTAGTTGTTGGCTGGTCTACTCCTCAAGACCAAGACAACGGCTTCATCGCCCCAGATCAATACTCCTCGCCTGATATCATTTGCCACCGCGGTGCTACCAACGCTGGAGCATCAGCCAAGGTATCTGCAGGAGGAAAGATTGATTTGCAATGGACTGTGTGGCCCGAGTCTCACCACGGACCAATGATTGGTAAGTTGTGGTCCTCAACGCTTGAGTTTGACATCTAACACAAAATAGATTACCTCGCAAACTGCGGCGGTGACTGCACAACCGTCGACAAGACTGCTTTGGAGTTTTTCAAGATTGATGGTGTCGGACTTATCGATGGCAGCGCTGCACCAGGAAAGTGGGCATCTGATGAAATGATTGCCAACAACAGCACCTGGTCTGTCACCATCCCATCCGACATTGCTCCAGGAAACTATGTTCTCCGCCACGAGACCATTGCTTTACACTCTGCTGGCTCGTCTGGGGGTGCTCAAAACTACCCACAATGTATCAACCTGGAAATTACCGGTTCTGGTACCGCAACCCCATCTGGAGTTAAGGGAACTGCTTTATATACCGCTACTGAGCCTGGTATTCTGATCAGCATCTATACCGCTCTTGCCAGCTACGTTGTCCCAGGACCAGCACTTTACTCTGGTGGATCAAGCGGATCACCAAGCAGCGCACCTGTACCAGCAACTAGCGAGGCCCCATCAGCTTCCTCTTCCGCCCCAGCAGTTACCAAGGCACCTGTTGCTTCTCCAAAGCCTACCTCTATCGGTGGTATCGCCGCTCCAGGTGGTGCCATCCCTTCAGGAGCACCATTCTCCAACAGTACTTCCACAAAGAAGTCACCCTGTAAGCCTGTAGTTACTGGCATCGTCCCAGTTCAATCTGCTAAAACCATTGCAGCTCCTTCAAGCGTTCCAGAACATGCCACCACTGTGACCATTCCAACCGCATCAAGCTCAGCGTCCAATGCTTCCCCAACAAACACCAAGGCCCCTTCATCAGGCTTTCCAGTCAAGGTCCCTTCATCTGATACCCCCAGCAAGGCTCCTTCTTCTGGTGACTCCACACCTACATCTCCATCAGCACCCGCAACATCATCTGGTGCACCTGGATCAACCAGTCCTCCAGAGGGAACTACTCTCTCAACTCTCTTGTCTTGGGTTTCTTCATTTTACACCAAGCATGCAGACACTGAGTTCTCTGGAGCAACCATTGCTCGTCGTGCACACGCACGAGATGTTGTAGTAAAGCGTGCTTGAGGAACATTTCGTTTTGGCGGCAATTAAGCTCGGTCCAGATTCCCAGTATTGAGTTTCTGAACACTGAGTCTCGCGGTGATCTTTTGATATGGATATGAATATGGATTTCATGATAGTGATTCTGCTTCTTGTATATACCACTGTGCACTTGCACTTCTTTGGCTCTTTCAAGCCCCCTTCCATCTTCTTTTGTATTTTTATCAATGTGAAGATCTTGTACTTTAGCGAGACAATGAAGAACTTTATAAATATAAGCGTCTTCTCAAATCAAGCCTGTGCCACCTTTGAATCTGTGACACTGAGTTTGCTTCCACAATTTTCCACCAATCACATAATCTCATTAGTCAGCTTACCTTCACCTTGTCTAGCTCCCAGTGGACAAGATAAGTGGCAGACTTGGCGCTGGTGTTTTTGCGTGCATCTCACTATTATACCAACGCCAAGTCTGCCACTTATCTTGTCCACCGGGAGTCTAGATACTTTCCTACCTGGTGCCTTCGTTTCCAACAATCAGTCCAAGTCAGCATATCCCAAAATGGAATATAACGAAGATGGACCAAACTTGAAACCCCTCCTTATCATAAGGAAAACTTCCTCTCAACAGGGAACTCCAAAAGAACTTTCCGTCCTCTCCAACGGAAAACTCCTATACGAACACTCTCTTCAAACTCTCCACGAAGCACTACCACGTGCTAAAGTTATATACGTCTCCATCTCCTCGGAATCACAGAAAGAAGCTCTTACCACCACAAACTTAGACCACCCATCTGATCCTTACGATAATGATCACGACCATGGTCCCAAAAGATTCCCCAAACTAGAATTCATTTTTTATGACAATCAAGAGGACATAGAATCCAACACAGCTTTACACACAGCATATGCAAAATTCCCAGAATGGCAGTTTCTGGTTACCAGTTACGAGTTTCCCTCGTTGGGACCTGCGGCTTTGCAACAACTTGTTTTGGAATATGAGGAGCCTGTTACTTGTTTTGTGAATGGGGAAGGGGATATTGAACCTTTGATTGGGATTTGGGGAGCGGACGCTTTGAAGAAGTTGGATGGGACGAAGAATTTGGTGGATGTTGTGAGGGAGTTGGGTGGGAAGGTTGTTAAGCCTTTGAGAGATGAGTGGGTGAGAGGGGTTGAGAGTGAAGAGGAATTTGTGGGGAGTGTGGGTGGGAGTAATGGGTAGAGTACAGGTAGTGGCGAGTGTTGTGAACTTGTGATACTAACGGAGACCTGATATTTTGCAATACTTTCCTTGCTGTATACTCTTCCCCCGCCCCATAATTAGAGGTTATTTCTGACAGCTTCATGCACTAAAATCTGTATGGCAAAACGACTGAGCGCCCGCAAAATAATAAAGTTTACGATTAACCTCTAATTATGGGGGGGGGGGGAGAGTAGCAAGGTAATAGTAAAAGATGCCTGACAAGTTTACTTCCATTGCCTCCCTCGCATTAGACGTTTTCGGACTAATACTATGCTTTATATTTCGGTTTGTTACCAGTTGTTTACGTGTTTTGTATTAGGCTTTATATTTCGGCTTGTTCCTAGTCATTGTAACTGTTCCGGTTACACCCTCGCCTCTGGGATTCTAACCGTCGACGTTCGAGGGTTATTTACAGTCACCATTTCTTTTTCTATCCCTCGCGAGTGTCGCCCTACTCGATTGAAGTCCAGTCATAAATAGAAAGACAGGACCCTGGTAGGAGTATAAAATTCTGGCTTACGGTCTGTTCAGCGGCCCTAGTCCCTGAATAAGTACCTAGGTAGTATTCAGTAGCGTACCCCTACGAGTGTAAAACTAGGTACTCGACAGTGCCATTCAACGTTTGAATATAGTTTTGTATCCTACTGGTATTTGGATTTAAACTTCCCATTGTATCAACCAGTTTTCCATGGTCATGTGACCTGAGTACAATTTGCCTTTTCCCTTGTATACAGTAGAACTATATAGAAGAGCCTATTTCCCTCGTAAATATCCTGAAATCCACGAAAGACGCCACCGACTTATATTCTACTCTCGACTACAATCACATATCTCTAAGCAACTAAGTCGTAACTATGCGTTTCGCAACAGTAAAACTCACCCTCCTCGCTCTCGCGACCTTTTCTGGTATTGTAGAAGCTTGCTCGTCTGACGCGGATTGCCCGAAAAGTCGCGTCTGTATTGGCAACAAAAGCCCAACTTGTATCGAGCGTCGATGTTCGTGTGATTAGTTCTCGATATCAATTAGTACAGAGTACGTGTACCTACCTAGCACTCTTCGGCGTTGGTCAGATATTAACGGATCTAGACACGGGAATTTTCGCTAGTATGCGGTGGGTCGTATTTTCTATTAAGAAAGATGTATACAGCATAGATGTTTCTCGATGTCGCTTTGAATCCGCCAATACCATAACCTCGATCTCGACTGCTTACGAACAATGCTAGTCACCCTAAGGGATGATTCTATTCGGAAGCCCAGTACTCTACGAAGCTGGCATACAATTTTGGCTTATGCCACCAACTTTTACCCGATATTAAGCACACTTTCTTTATAGACTCTTTGTAAATTGCCACTGCCAGGGTCAGGGCATATTGCCAGTTTGCCGGTTAGCCGAGTAGAAGAGGACATGTGTCGGATAGGATCAGGGAGTAGGAACGACGTTCTATTTGGCCATGGGTTTTTTTATTCTAGCTTGTATTTGGCTCGGATTTGGAAGTGATGATTTTTTACAACAAGCCCTTTTTGAAGCTTATCTATAAAATTGAACCTATCCCGAGTAACTCTGAACAAGTTCCAAGACTACAGGTACACCAAAGTGCATACAATCAACTTGAAAATTCAAATCTATATTATATATATCTAAGGACGAGGGGGATACTATAAGAAGGATGACATAGGACGAGCGGACATTATAAAGGGGGACACTGTAGAAGGGTTACTATATGGAGGATGTAGATTTGTACGTAGAGTTGTATGTAAAACTGTTTCGTGGACCTTTTGAGGTGTAAACTTTTCTTGTGTAGGTATAACCCTTGAACAGATTTGTGTATAACTTTTAGAGTTATTTAATAGATAACTAAGTTGTAAGTCAAACGTTCTAGCATCTTTTAGTCTTCCTAAATTAGATATACATACATATCTATTTTGGTGGTGTAAATCTTTACGTTGCGAGCCAAACAGGCCCTTATATTGTTATCTTTTAGGCGACAGATGTTACCTATAGAATTGTCCAATTATAAAGTGTGATATATAGAGTTTATATGCTCCGATGTTGATATGACTGTTTGGTCTTCACTTCGTAAATTCTCAGATATTAGAGCCTCATTGATTCCTTCAAGTATAGCTGAGGATGCGACGACTTAACACCTGTACGCGGTGCATCCTACGAACCTTTAGCTAGGGCTTGCCCTAGTCTAGAGAGCCAAGATTAAGTCTATCGCGAGTGACTGCACTCGCGCGCAAGCAAGCAGTTTTTCAACAGCGGAAGAACGTTACGATTCTCGACTTCCGGCAGCGACTTCAACACCTCTTCTTCGTCTGCCCCTATCCGCTACCTTACCTACTCGGGATGAGACGACTTAACACCTATACACGGTGCATCCTACGAACCTTTAGCTAGGGCTTGCCCTAGTCTAGAGAGCTAAGATTAAGTCTATCGCGAGCGACTGCACTCGCGCGTAAGTAGTTTTCAAAAGCGGAAAAGCGTTACAATTCTCGACTTCTAGTAGCGACTTCGATACTACTTCCTTTAATTCTATCTACTCGTCCGCCACCCTACACTCGTCTACTATCCTACCTACCTACTCTACCTCGATTCTCTGCCGAGCTAGTCTTCTATATAGTACCTACGACAATATACATACCCCCTAGCTAGGGAGGAAAGGCGCGAGAGCTATATTTAGAGGGGCAGGGAGGGCTCACTCGTCCTAGGGGGGTTACACAAGAGGAGACAGGCTACTAGAAGGGGGGATACAGGCCGTCAAATAGGTTATTTCGGGTTTTTTGAGGCTATTCCGACTTTCGAATTCTATACGCGCTAAGACTTACAATAGGGCAAGGACCTAACCGGAGGGGTTAAGTGTATATGCAATCCGTCGGTCCGGAGCCCTACTATATAAAATACTTTCTTAGGTTCACAATAGTACTGAAACGCCGCAGGATCAGGGACCTGGGCTTGTCTATAGGAGGTCTTTTTAGCCACCTACGTTTTTGGCCGATTTAGACAAGATATTATATATAATAGTCTTCCTTTATACGAAGCCCCGTGGATACACCACCCATTGATCATACTCCCATCGACCCAACTCCCCCGGAGTTCTTAACCCCATTCGAGATATGTCCCTTAGGTTCATCCCCCTTTCGCTCATCTCTAATCGAGTCAAGCCCAATAATTCTGATATTGACGAAGACACCGAAGAATCTTCGTCCTCGCCATTCAACAAATCGTCGTCGACAAACCCCCTAAGTATAGTTTTAGTAGAATCGTCTAACTGAGTTGTCTTATACACGTCTAACAAATCCTTAAATAATGGTCTCAAACTCAAATGAAGTTTCTCGTGATTTGCCCGTGTCTTAAAATAGGTAAATCCGACCCATTTAAGAAGCATAGAGTGGGCGTCCTCCTGATTAGCCTCCCTCGATAGCAGCCCCTTAGCTATCCCAGCTGTCTCATGCTTGAACTCGCAGCGAAGGATCCCTTCACGACAACAGGGACAGGCGAACACCATGTATTCGGTATGCAACCCCCGCAGCCTCTCGTTCTCTTTCACAACCTCATACATCCAACGGAGAATACATTCAGAGCAAAATTCATGACGGCATTCATCCACAACCACCTCCATCCACTTCCAATCTTTGTACTCCATCAAACAGACAGGGCAAACTTTCTCAGCTAGTGTTGGTCCCAAAATGGGCAGAGCAGGTTGTATTGTAGTCTCCGTTATATCCATTAATGCAATGGCGATGTTGTTATCAGGTATTGGACGACAGCATTGAAAAACCTCTGCGAGGTGTCGAACAAGGCCGCGGTGCTTTGGAGTTTCTTGTTGACCATGTTGAATAGTACGGCTAGATTGACCAGCGTTCTCAGGTTGATCAGGTTGATCACCAGTTCCCGTGAAAAATGACATTTTAGTAAGGCTATGTTGCTTTAACCCTCGACAAAGAAGTTCTCTGGATCTGAGGAGCTTATTTGAGTATTGTTTGAAGAAGATGTAGAAATATATAAGGAGATCTGGAAGTTGGAAAGGTTAAGGAGAGCAGGAGGAGTTTAAAAATCATACATCAAGATATAATATTATGAATGGTAGCACTAGCTTTGTGTTCAGCAAAGCCACTCAACTTGTTTCCAAATTCCAATCAAGCAGATTTGTTTTGACAAGTGAATATACAATAAGCGAATCATTTGCAATGGCTCAACCTCTTGATGACAAGACCTAGCTAAGTCATCTAGTAATTAAGAGCTACATTTTAATCAGTCATCGTAGATCGCAACGGCTCAACCTCTTGATGACAAGACCTAGCTAAAAGTCATCAAGTAATTAAGAGCCACATTTTAATCAGTCATCGTAGATTGCAACAGTAATTGCTTTTCAAATGCGACATGCAACAACCCGTATAAATCAGCCACAACAATTCCCAGTTGTCTCTATCTGTAGAGCCTAATGATATACTGGTTTCAATGAGAACATTCCACTGGAGCTTCAAGTGGACAATAATTCCAAGCGAAGACCAAGCCTTCATCGTGACTCTTTGTTGGGATATCATTAATCCAATATAGAATGCAAGCAAAGCAGATGGCGTAGGTACTTTCTTTGATAGTGGCGTTCTAGGGGCTTTCTGAAGCTTTTCAGCTCTTTGAAATATTGTTGTCGTTCCTTGTGGTGGTCTATATATTCCTCCATACATTCTGCGCTAGTTCTACAGTTACAAATGGCTGAGAGCATTCATTGCTGTGCCTCACCAGATGCCTGGTAATCCTTTGGGGAAAAAAGAATTTAGGGCGAGTTTTTAAGTATGTTTGTATAAACAGGGAGTTTCCTGTAAGTAACTTTGCAAAGAAGATGCATATTCCTCTGTTCAAGACAAGTACTTACATTCATTGAGGATCTGTGAGCGATGACTCAAAGTTTTTATGTGAATAGCATCTGGCTAGCCAAGGGCACCAAAGACCCGTCATTGCTCCCTGGAGCACTCACCCAAGTTCAAGATTGTTACTCGAAGGTGATTAAGAGAGAACTGGATTTGCTAAACCTTCTCTATTAATACTTTTTGTTGTTCCACCAAATGCAGCCATGCATATTGGTGATTTGAATCCTGAAAATACTTCATGATTTGCTTTCAACGGCTAATAATATCCCAGCAGCATGCCTCCTCCCTCATTCAGTAATGATTCCCAAACGCTGGCCCATTGCTCATTTCGCCCACGGAACAATATAACAATATCAATATCCCATGTTCCTCGTACTGACAATCAGTTCTTCGTAAATGGCGAGTAAATGATTCAAACTCGCACATATCATACCATCCACTTCCCTGTCAAAATCACACTCATCACATCACACTCATCCATCACAACCAATCCTTCACTCAACCCCATATCTTCACTTCTCCTCTTCAATCTCCGTAAACCCTTTCCCCTCGCCCTGTCCAACCTCAGGACTCATCTGCTTAACATAAAACTCTCTCTTCAACGCCTCCCGATCCCAACTTTGCTGTCTCGTCGCATTAGGACGCCAAGTTTCGTTGGGACTATGCGTATGTTCGCCGATCGAATTGCGTCTTCGATCCGGGATCGCGATGGATTGAGGGGCAGAGGTATCGAGGGCTTTGGTTGGGGTTGTCATTTCGTTTTCTGGTTGGGTTTGGAAGTTTCGTTTTTTCGTTTATGAAGGAGTATCTAGATAAAGAAGCGAGCGATGTTAGAGTGATGGACTCTACTGGGTACGTATGGTTTATATGCCATGGAAAGAAAGACAGGAAGACGAACTTATTTCAATGTATCCAAAGTTTAGAGAGCTTCAATTTGCACCATGGTGCACCCAGACTCACCATCTTATCCCCATCCAACGTGGCGAATTCCCCATTCCAAAGTCATACCATTCCCCCGCCCCGGCCGCCCTTCGTCATGTTGCCCAATGACAAAGGTCTAGAGCGCCTTTTATTGGAAGCTTATCAGTTGAGATCTCGATCGGGGTGGAATAACATGATATGATAGATCAATACGAGGGGTAATGGTTATGTGATTGGCAGTATTTATGTGGTGTGATAAATTGATAGTCTTGATTGGGACGGAAAGCTCCAGCCGTTCTGATACGATACTTTTTCAGGGGTTTAAGCGAGAAATACCGATGCCGAGAATGCGGGGAAATGATTTACGTCAAAGGACCTCGACCTCGTTATCCATGCAACCATTTCAGCAACACATTCCATTGAAATGCGACTCATTTTTGTACTACTGGATAATGATAAGAACCAGGGTGCATCCTTTTGGCACACATATCAAGCTCGTAGCGATAATTGAAATTTTTGCTTGTATTTCTCGTTTCTACATAATTCAATAACAATAAAAGCCAGAGCTCCAGGAGTTCAGTTTTGAGATCCATCTATCACTCCAATTGAAACCCAAGTTCCAATATTAAAAGCAGACAAGACAGTATCTGAGTAGGGGCCCCGGAATTTGCAAAAAAAAAAAAAAGAGAAGAAGAAAAGACGCCTCGCTATGCTGGGTATGACAATTATAAACAACAAGAAAGAAGAAGATCATGACATTCAAGAGCATTCTGATGGCGTTTCAAAAGGAAAAAAGATTGTACAGAGGGTGTGCTGGTGGCACGACATAGACGGGAGAAATGTTTTAAAAACAGCAGATTCATGCTTCAAGGGGTACGTGGTCGCTTCCAGTAGTATTGCTATATCACTATTAGTCTTCATGTTTTACACGCGAATTAAAGGGTATTTACCTTGTGTTGCTTTCTGCAGTTCCTCAAACTGGGTTTTCTGAGTCCATCAACGACAGCTGCTCTTCGCTGTTCGTCCGTGTCCATATCAGGAATGTAGTAGTATTCGCTCTCAAGGGGCTTGCCAGCAGCGTCCTTTCCTTCACGATGAATCTTTCCAATGGAAGGGGCAGCGTCGAGAACCTTGCAAAGCTGGCCCTTAGTAAGACCGCTATTTGTGTTGGTTGTAACTCCTGCCTTGATATCCGCTGGAAGGTGATTCATTATAACAGACAATGGCGTGGAGGAGAGTCTGGAGAATGCGAGTTGATTGACAACATGGTTGACGATTGGGATGGCTTCAGCCTCGCTGATAATGTCGGAGCTCGAAGTGGTTTTAGAATATTTGGCGGATTTCTTGGTTCGTGGCACCTCTGGTGATCCACCTGCGGTGAAAGAGGCCATACGGGAGGATATATTAGCGCCGTAAGGTCCGAATGAGTGTACAATGGGATCGTTCTCTTCGTCGGGGTCTTGATCACGTTCCTCGTCTTCGGGTTCACTGAGATCACTCGAGTGACCATCTTCAAGAGAAACTGGAAACGAGGTTGCGGCTTGTGTAGAAACCATTGATTGTTCAACATTGACTTCCGGTTTGTGTTCTGGGGATGGAGATGAGGAATCCTCATATACCTTAACCACACTTGGCTCTACATCATCCGAAAACAGGTCGGCCAAGTTGGTTCTAGACATACTTGGTCCAGCAGGGGTTGGCGACACTGGCGACTCAAGGCGAGCTTGATCACGACGTAGTGGGCTCGAGTCAATGATTTGACCTGCAGCACTGACTGCTGTAACGCGAGCTCGGGTTGGTGAATTCTCATCGTCCCAAGAAGAGTCTGCTCCAACTGATTCCTTACGGGCGACTACACCTGGCCACGCAATCAATACACGCGCGTCTTGGACATCCAACATGATCTCGGCATATTCGGTCTCAGAGGTGAAGGTATCGTCCTTGGCAAGTTCCCATGTTCTTCCCTGGCAGTGTAGCTTGACACCATTCCAACCTTTGCATACTATCTCCACCTTGTTGGGCTCGAGGGGAACGGACGCCGGAATATATCGAGCTTCGACGTGAACGCGTGAAATGAGTCGATTGGCTGACAATTGGTAGTGAGACGAGTTGCTTGATCTGCCCATTCGTAGAGTGTCTCCATTGTCTGATAGGTGTACAGTGGGAACATCAGAAAGTGGAGCTCGTTCAGAGACTGAGTGGGCTCGTTGCGAGTTCGGTCTGCCCTGGACACGCGGAGGTGAAGACGAGAGGATTCCTGTGGTTGAAGTCGGAATTGGAGTTGGATATTTGGCGTACGCTGATTCTTGTTGGGAAGGGGAGGATCGAGCTCGTCGTCTCTTGGAAGGTCGAGGAAGTCCAGGAGAGGATGAGAGTGGTTCGAAAGCAGGTAGCAATGATGGGGCCGGACGCTTGACTCCAGCAGTTGGAGGAAAGCTCTTGAGAGAGTTCATCTTGCTTGGAGATGAGTCCATCATGGCAGACCACTGCTAGAGAGATGCTTTTCCAACAGGAAGCACTTCTCAGGCGGACCAGGCAAAAACGCGAGCTGATGGACGAGAGAATGAGGTAACTCGTATTGGTGATATTGACTACCTTGGAAGTCGTAGGGAAGATTTCAGGGAGCGGAGGGAAATTGAGGATAAAGTTGGGATTGGAAAAATATGGAAAAAGGTGAAAGAGTCGGACGGAGGTCATGAAGAAGGCAGGGCCTTAAGAGAGTGGATTTGTCGTGTCGGAGTCGCGCTGTGCTGGGGAGCAGCGCGCGTAGAACACTTAAGCGATTTTCGGAGCAGCAGGTCGGCCTGGCCTGGGGGCAGGGAATGACGTGCAGCGAAGAGCGTTTTTATACTTCCCCCACTCCTAAAAACCCCGTGTAAAGTTGTGGGAATTGCTGGATGGATTCAGAATTGAAAAGGAAATAATTTGATGGTTATTTGCATTTACGGAGTGGGAGGAATATTGTTTGTGCTGTTGGGTAGAAAAAGTCAACGCGTTGTCTGTGTCGGACAGACCCTGACATCTCGCTCATCTTATCCGGGATGGTGGCTGGGAGTCCCGCTCCCGCTCGCTCTCTCACGCGATGAGACAAGCACTCGTCCGCTCAGCACCGTACACTACGTGCCATTTGCTTCTGAATGTGATTGAGCTTGGCGTGACGGCGTGAGGGCGTCGACTCCCTCACCAATCCATCCACTGTGCATGCATATCTTTTTTTCCAAGATTTTTCTTCCGCAGAAAGAGGAGAAATGGTGAAGGGTGATGGCTGTAGCCTGTCGGTTCTGACGGCCAGCGGTGTGTACCTAGTTAGCCGGATGAAAGAGGAGGCACACCAGTGGGTGCAAGAGGTTTGTGGGACACCCAAATTCACACCAAGAATAATGGTAATCAACTAACCCACAACTACCTAGGTACTTAACACAAAAAGAGTAGATAATTGTAGTATTTGCTTTACTAATGTTACTATAGAAGCTTGATTTTGTTTAAGTGAAGTTATGTTATAGAACAAAGGAAGTGTGAAAACATGGATTTTGGGTGGAAAATTAATAGGGTGTCCCATGAACGATTGCACCCACTGGTGGGCAGTATAAAAGTTATGCCCGCACTTGTGCGAGTAGCAAGAGAGTACCTATAGGTACCTCCTACCTACTAATCAAGTATGTACGGAGTGTAAGTACCTACCTATAGGTACCTAGTAGCCTACTACTAGGTACGTCCTACTACTAGGTACGTCCTACTACTAGGTACGTACCTAAGTAGGCATGCAAAACACGTGCTCAACCACCTTTGATGGTTGAAAAGATGATATATACATAGAGAATATAGATATAGAATATAGATAGAGAATATAGATAGAGAATATGGATAGGATTGGTGATCTATTCCTGTGACTTGGTCAAGGCATTATTGACACACAGGTGTACGAGTAAAAATGGCCCAATTACTCGGTACTATCGAACCTTGCAAGTCCCGGTAGAACCCCTCCATAGCTCGACCAAAATTCTCCGCTATTTTTCTTACTGTGGATGTTCAACCTCAAAAGATATCCGTAGAATGTGACCAGAATAGTCCTATAACAGTAAAGCATATGCTCATAAGTATTCTCGTCAATCAGGTATGCATCTTTTCTGAACTTGTTTTGTGCCTCCCTACCTGCCTATAGGCTATATAATCTTGTAGTTTCATCAGGGCCTGGTGCGTACCTTAAAAATAGCTCGCGTATCGCCAAAGACCAAGGACCTCGGCTCGGGAGGGGTCGTTGATTAGTAAGCTGACCAGCCCGCCCTAAGCACAAACAGGAAAGGCTTCGGCCCGGGAAAACTTTCAGCGACCGTCCAGAAAAAAATTAACCAAACGACTTTTGCGGGCAGACTCCACAGCTTGAACACTTCACGATTGCGCCGACCGCAAACAAGCTACCTCTAACCTCACAACAGCAATCAACCATTGTGCAGATCACTCCAATGGCGCCAACTTCGAAACCGTTGACCACCAAGGTCGAGAGCGGCTCTCCATATCAGCTCAGTTCTGAGCAGGTAAGAACTACGAGCTTCCAGTGAGATAACCTTGACCTAATTTGCATCAGGTACTGAAAGCATCGAAAGCTCTCCTCGCACATATGACTGCGGCAAAGAAGGAGGAATTAAAATCAAACGAGAAGAAGAGTTTAATAGCCGATGAGGAAGATGATGAGACCGCAAGCCCAATCTGGCTCACCCTCTCCACCAAAAAGCACATCGTCGACAAGAAGCGCCTGAAGCCTAGCAAGATCGCGATTCCTCACTCACTCAACGCCTCTGAGAACACAACTATATGCCTTATTACCGCTGATCCTCAACGCCAATTCAAAGACATTGTCGCCTCCCCCGCATTTCCAGCTGCACTAGGCGCCAGAATCACCAAGGTCGTTGGGATTGAAAAGATCAAGGCAAAATACAATCAATACGAAAGTCAAAGAAAGCTCAAGTCAGAGCACGACATTTTCCTTGCTGATGAGCGTATCGTTACCTACTTGCCAAAACATCTTGGAAAAACATTATACAAAGGCACCGCCAAACGACCAATTCCAGTTTCCCTCACAGCCGCTGTTTCGAGAGCAAGTCCCCGTACTAAAGGGCCTGAAAGTGTTGGAACTCCGCAGAAGGTCGCACAAGAGATTGAGAAGGCACTTGGAGGAACCTCCGTGTACCTGTCGCCAACCGCATCTACCTCCATCAGAATCGGTTACTCCAACTGGGATTCTCAGAAACTTGCCGAAAATATCGAGGCTGCCGCCAATGCGCTGATCGAAAAGCATGTTCCGCAAAAATGGAGAGGCGTCAAGGCTTTGTATGTCAAAGGCGAATCTACAGCTGCCCTACCAATTTGGCTGGCTGATGAACTGTGGGTTGATGAGAAGGATATCTTGAACGACGAACAAGCGGAGGAAGTTGCCAAGGCAAATGTTGGAAAGAAGCGTAAAGCAGTTGAGCCAGTGGAGGTGGAGGCCACGAAGACCGTGAAGGTGAAGACACCGAAGAAGCAAAAGATCCTTCCTGAGAGTAACGATGATACTTTGGACAAGGAAATTGCATTGCGGAAGGAAAAATTGAAGAAGCAAAAGGAGGAAGCTGCTAAAGATGTGGTTGACGACGTTCCCAAGGCGTCGAAAAAGGCCAAAAAGACGAAAAGAGTGTCTACTTAAAGAATTCTCTTTGTGATAATCAGATTGTCGATGCATTTATGGGCGTCTTGGAGTACGGAGGAAGGTGGTATATTGGGCCATGGTGTTTTTGTGTGGCGTCGGAACAAAAATGTACATCTTTTTTTGAAATGTTTGCTAGTCATGGAAGAACAAGATCAGGCAGCCTTCAGGGCAGGGATTTTCTCGCGACAAACTTGCAATACCAGTAATACAATTTGGTATTCAATTCAAAAACGCCCTATGCTAACCTTGACAATATCACAAATCCTGCTGCCAAGAATAGCTAAGCGCCTCCTCGTCCTTTGTGTCGAATTTTCTTCCATAAGGACCATAGTATTTCTTGAAAACACTTTCCAAGAGCTTGTCACTCAGGTTCATATGCCCTCCCTCGGTAAGCTCAAACTTCAAAGCCCCCTTCTTATCTAGGGTCTTCAGCCCGATCCAGTCCTCGGTATAAATATCTCTGTCTTTCAATAGAGTGACCTCGGTCCCATTAACCTCAGCAAACCACCCGGTCTCCTTGGGAATAACAGTCTCATCGCCCTCGAAAAGGTACATGACAAACATCTCCAACTTCTCCAGATTCTCCTTGTAGGTCTTGTTCTTCAAAGCCCGTTCATTGTTTATATCGGCCAAGAAATTGGAATACAAGAGGTAATCCTCCATTTGCGTCGGATCTCGGAAGTATTGTGCGGGTACTAGTCGACTCTGCACGAAACTAGACCAGGTGTTTGATCGTAATAGGCCCTCTGCACCTTTACATAACCAATCCATACTTCCGCACTTCTGGAACTCGGATATCCCGTTATGTTGACTTCCAAATGTAACGAGACTTCGCACAGGGGGGAAATTACATCGCTCTATATATCCGCGTAACAGCTGTCCGCCCTGGGAGAAACCAAGCGCATCAACGGCGGGCGCGGTGGAGAGAATCGGATGAGCGGCTAAGTCGGCGCATACTTGTTCTATCTGCAGTGTTGTGTTTCCGAAGAAAGTCGCGGTACGGTCGGCGGAGGGGTCGGCATCGAGACGGATTATGTATGTTAGTGTTCCTGGATTTATTTCTTCGGCCAACGTGGCTACGGATTGGAGACCCTCTGCTGCGTAGTTGTCGCCGAGGCCATGCCAGATTATGAGGGGCAGGGGCGTGTCGTTGTCATCGTCGTCTGAGGTGGCATGTGGTTTGGAAGTAGTGGATGGGATTTGGATAATGGAGGAGGTGACGAGGGTGGATGCTGTGAGAATAGAGATTATTTTGGTAAGGGGTGCCATAGTAGTGGTTGTTGTTGTGAAGCTGCCTGTGATGTTGATGCTGTTGAGAGAGGAGCTTAGGGAAGCTCAAGTGGAGCGTTCAGCTCAGCTGCATTGCATGGGATGCAGGTCTCCATGGGTGAAGTCCCAATCCTTGATGCCTAAGGCTCCCATTTCATTCACTTCCCCTTACCGCTTGAGCTGAGCTGAGGTGATCATTCACTTCAAGTGTCAGTAGGATGGAAAAGATGGTAGTGCTCCGTACTCGGGAAATACTGGTCTTTCATCATTGAGGTCCACTGGCTGGTGTCTTTCCACGACGCAGTTACCAAGGTCATCGCTGGGCTAGACCAAGGGGAACTTCAACAGACCATGTCTCCATGGACCATAATCCATTCCGATACAAGTTGATGGATACAGGGTCTATGCTTTTCACCACCCAGGAGAATCAGTACCACTATATCCAACTCGGCTTTGAGATTGCATTAGATATTGTCTTTTGACTTAAAGCTGCTGTATGTTTTTGGGGGTTAGCTCAAAATCTTTAGCAATGATGGCAAGCTCCTGATATTCCACCAAACATATCAGTTGGCTAAAGAAGGTAGTTCCGCCTACCGAGCAAAATGCAAGGAACCATGTCAGTTACTGTACTTAGCCATCCCCTGTCAGTCTAATTTTGGATGGCTCTAGATTTTGTCTGGAGGCCCAACCAGACATATGTAAAATAAATCTCACAGAAGTAGACTGTAACGCTCGTTGCAGCCACAGCCCAGTACCGCTGCATGGAAGTTACTTGGGTAAACAGGATACCCCAAGTGAAGGAATGGAATAAAGCGTCAGGATGCTGAAGTAATGCCTAGGCAGGATAGGGAACAAAGTTTCTGCACTGGGTTTGACGCGTCCAGGTTCGGTGTTATTCTGTGAGCTAGTGTGAGGCAAGAAGTTCTCATCAGATTCTTTACCAAATATCTCATTATTGTACTATGTGAATTAGTTTGAGAGAATGGGAACGTCGGATTCTTGATCCTCGCATCTCAGTTTGTACAATCCGCAAGCTTTAGTTCGGCCAGTCCATATAAATATATTTTTACAAAAACAAATAAGCTACAAGAATAGCCACGGCGCTAAGTTTGCATCTCGTTTGTACTGGTTTATAATTGTACTTGAATTTATGTATTTTCAAGCAGTTCTTGCAATACGGCTATCGAGTCTACAAATCTTAAGAAGACTTTTTCGTGGTTCGAAGGGCATACAGTTTCGCGAGAATTTGAATAACTGAATACAGTACTGTAATATTTTATTAGCTAATATGAACAAAAACACACATTTGCAGTGTTCAGTGCATGATCTATACGCAAGCCATCCAAAATATACCTACAATCCCTGTCTATTAGTCCTGTTGTAACCTTATCGTTCTAGCCCCAGCTTGTCTGGCTTCTTCTACTTCGTCTTGGGCGAAATAAATATAACATTTTCGGGATTTTTCATTCTTTTGCCATCCAGCTACCTCAGGGAAGTTATATGTATTTCGCCTGAGGCGAAGTACACTCTCGATTGAGTCTGGATAGAAGTTTAACAGAGTCCTGCCGTATACTTCGTGGCAGAAATGACGGAAATAAACTTTACTTACCCAAGGGTTGAGGGGGGCAGTAGTTAAAGCCTACGATTGTTGTAGATATAGGCACTCCCTGTCCCTCGCATCGAATTTAGATCACAACTTTACACATCTAAATACATCAACAGTGAGCCCAACTCTCAGTCTCACTCTGATCTTTCAGCTCTAAGGACTAATCATGTATTGAAAGTAGTCTCACAAATCACTATGAAGTTGACAGTTCTCATCATTGCGGCCGCAACAATGGCCACAGGCATTGCTGCTCTCCCATTTGCTTTTACAGCGCTTGGTGATACCCCAGGGGGCAAGTTACCACCACGTAATTCCGTTGCTATAATCTGTATACTGGTACTGACGGACACAGGTGTATGGCGCTGCACGTCACTTTGTAACGACAAGAGAGGTCTTTTTTTCGGCATTTAGGGATATATGTATTGAGTCGGGACTTGGGAGCGATATGATGTATGCACCATCGTTAAGATACAGCTATCCTTATGAAGGGGATCGATTATTGTATCTACAGAATCTCAATCGGATATCTTAAAGTCATATCGCTGGAGTACTCTATCTCATTGCCTACAATCCAAGGTGCCATTCTTATTCTTCTCTGTTATTGTCGTGATTCCCTTGCTTGCGAAACTTCTCTGTTCAGGCTCGCTTGCAGCCTTTTACAATAAGTAGTCGGACACGTTTTACGTATAACCAAAATCCAGGGACTTAGGGGTTCAATGACGTCGATTTTTCTGCGTAGTTTTACAGTATCGGTCCGAGTGCCTAGGACTTACTTTTATAAGAGTTAGTTTTAGCTAACCGAGCGTACTGTACCGTATAATGTATATATTAAAGATCATTCCCTGCCTTCGCTTCGCCTGTTTTGTACCCTCTGCTTCTGCAAATTCCTCCTTACGTTCCTAGCTATGTCCTACCTGTGATTCTCTAGCTCTCTACCACCCTTGGCCTCTACTAGTAAGTACACTTACTTACTATAGGTCTACCCCCATCGACCCTTCTTTCACTCTCTTCCCCTTAGGTCAGTGTGTAATTCTAGGTATAGAGATTTGATAATAAGTTAAAGTAAATAAAATATAGGATTTTTCCTAGCAGGGCAGTTGACAATCCTTACTGTAATAGCCAGGTAGACATTGACATCAAGGTTAAAGGACGATACCCTCTTTCTATCTCGAAGTTTCCTTAAATATACTTCCATATTCCAACTTCTTTAGAAAGTATAGGAGCTCGCATTGACACTGGCTGTAGAGTATAAGCCTCGCCTTAGACCTTATCTAAAGTTTAGCGAGGTGGTATGAATTAGAAGAAGAACGGAAGTAAACAACCAGGCAAATAAATAAAAATACTGCTTTACTTTAGTTATACTTTATGTAGATACTCCTTCAGAAGATATGACCCCCATAAATATATAATGTGACTGTACGGTCAAAATACGTATTTTATTCTGTTCTCTGTTTCCTCCTATGTCAAAAGGAATAACACCAGTCCTTTTACTCTATCGCCTATATTCAACTCACTTACAAGTACAGACTTGGTTTTGGCTTTCAACCTTTATCACTGGAAGCATTGTATCAGGCAGAGTACTTTTATCGAAAACCATGCTCTCTATCTAGAGAAATGAATTAGCTTGTATTCATAGATAGTAGCCTTTATTTAAACATCGGGACTTGAGATGCAGAGTTAGTCAGGGTGCCTAGGTCTGTCCCTTGAACCTCTTTTTTGGACGATTTCGCAACGTGTAAAATACATAGTCAGGGAGATCCCGTTGTAGAAGATGGAATAATCTACTAAAGTCAGTATAGGTCAACCAGATGTTTCGTTCTAAGCATGCTGTATATTTTTCAGCAAGAGAGAGTAGAGCAGGCGGCTGATATACAAGGAAGATATACTGAAAATTTTACATTATCTCTGTTGGTAATGTGGCCTTCTGATGGGAGGCGTCTCTGCTGGCATGAGAAGGTCCAGCATGTCAAATATGCTGTATTATGAAAGATGAGCTTGATAATATGCTTGTATTCTCCGTGTAAGAAGATTGTGTAATACATATTGATCAACAGTAGCCAGTGATAGTCAACAAACCCAACAGAACTTTCTGAATACTGCTTTTTCATAGGGAGGACGAAGCGATCACATGACATGTCTCCAATCACAAGCGAATAGCAGATTCTTTTTATCTCCCCTTGAGAAATGATCTCTCGCTTTCTCTTAGATCAATTCTCCGCTATTTCAACTGCTAAACCCCGCTTAGTGGACTGAAGTATTGCAAGTAAGCACGTGCAAAATCTGGGGTAACGTGGAGACCTAGAGGAGTTGTGAAAAATGGAGCTTGAAGCAGAACAGCGGTGAGGTGGCCTTTCCAAGGACCCAGAACATCTTTATGAAGTGGAATGGAATGTCCCAAAACTGAATCAAAAAGTGAACCATATGGTTATATCCAAATCAGGAGAAAATAGATACAGTGCCGCTTTTCAGGATTGTGATTGTTGGAATTACACTTGCACTTACAGCTGTACCCCTGGTTCAAGCAAGGCTGGAGCGATGACGAAGGCGTGGCTGTTGGTTTGTGGTTGTCTGAATCAAGGAAGAAAATTGAAATAATGAAATAGACACAACGCCACAAAATATAACCATTGATCTCTGCCCTTTTTCCAAGTGAACAAACCACATCAACTCTCCAATTCTGAAATAGAATATTTTTGTACGTAATAGGCTTCTACTGGCGCGGTGTGAATGTGAGGTGATAATGGATACGGGAGCTTGAGCTTGGGCGCTTTTTTCGCTAACACACATCATGACCAGGATTACATTACGACCCTGCCAGCCTGCCACCTTACCTAGCCACCACCACCACCACCAGCCAGACTCTTCTACTTCTCCCCCCAAGTCCACCACCAAAAGGACACACGACACCACACCCTTTCTCAACATTACCCATATCCCCAGCCAGGACACTCCTTCCGAATAGCTTCATTCTCTACCGACGACACCCACACCGCTGTAACTATGGCGCCAGTCCCTTCAGCGTCTCTGCCTCTGCAAGAAAGGCTGATGCAGCTTGCCCAGACACTTCAATGTACGTAAATCCACTCAGATAGGATATGCAGACCAGTGTACTAACTCACTCACTAGTTGCGTGGTTTGTCGGGTACGTGGACCTTCTTTCCAGCTAGTTATACTGCTTGATCTTCAACGGTGTGGTGGCCTTTGCGGGAGGCCCGGGGTTGAGCTTGAGCTTGAGCTTCCGCTTCCCTGTAGCACATCATATACTGTTGGAATATTTGGGAAACGAAACCTCACTGACAATCTTCATTTTCCTCTAGGCATTTGACCCTCCTCTTCTGTATCGTCCGATATGGATTCTCCTATCTCACCTTCAACTACTACTCTGGAATGGCAGTCTTTTCCTACAGAACCTCCTTCGTCTCCGCAGCTGTGACATACGGGATTGTGGTCTACAAGGCTTTCCGCGCTCGTTCAAGAGCTGGTAGCAGAGCGCAAGGAGGCATTGTTACTTTGATCGCAGATGAGAATGTCCAATACTTGGGTAAGTTGCACATCCGCTCTGTTATCGTGGGCAATCTGTTAACATGACGATAGCCATGGCCCTCGTCTGGCTCTTTTCCTCTCATTACCCCCTCGCTATGCTCCCATTTGGAGTGTATTCCATCTTCCACGTCGCGACCTACGCTCGAACAAACTTGATCCCAACCATTCAACCTCAGCAACAAGCTGCCTCCGCTCCAGGTGCCTCTCCATCCGCCAAGCCAACCCTCAAAACCCACCCATTGGCCGATACTATCGGAAGATTCGTCAAAGAATACTATGATTCTTCCATGGGTCTCGTTGCCATCCTTGAGATCGCGCTTTGGGGCAGAATCTTTCTCTCCGCTCTTTTCTTCCAACGTGGGTCTTGGATCTTGATCACCATCTACACTGCCTTCCTCCGTGCCCGATTTGCACAGAGCAGCTTTGTTCAGACACAATTCAGACAATTGGAGGCAAGAATCGATAGTCTTGCCGGTGGTCAATCAACCCCACCAGCAGCCAGACAAGCCTGGGAAGTCATCAAGGCTAGTGCCAGAACCTTCCACGATACGACTGACATTGGTCACTACATCAACAAGGCTCCAGCTGCCAAGAAGGCTTCATAAATCCGATAGCGCATCATTTGGGAATAATCTTGGGCATACTTTGGGATGAGAGACAAATGTATAATCAATTGGCCGGAATTGGAATATTCAACACAACAAAGCCAAGAACATGACCCTGGTGAGACACGCCTCTGGTCGACGAATGTCTCTTCTCTCCATTGAAGCGAATGATGAGATATGCAGCTGGTTGATAGGAAGTAGAACAGAAAACACGGAGAATAAATGGTGTGATAAGGAGGTTATGTAATCGTACGCAGATTCTTTTTCTTGCAGTCTTCAGCGTTTATGTGTTTGGTGTTCATTCCGTACTTCGATAGTGTCTCTACAATGAATAATGGCGATCCTCTTAAGTATTAAGTTACGAATGTTACTGTGAGGAAACGATTACTAGAGAAAATTTGTTCCATTATAATAGTATACTTCAAGTTCCTCTACCCCTCGTTGCTACATAAGTACGTTTCGATTTTTAGGTTTACGACTTCCTGGTCGGGTGATAATTCTCCGAAAATAAGCCCTCTTTGTAGCTTATCTGTATCAAAAGGTAAAACTGAACCTATCCTAAGCATATTCTAAGACGAAAAGTGGACACAACCAACTTAAAAACCCAAACGTATATATATAGCAACGAGGGCCGCCATTGTAGCTATTTCAGAGCGTGTGACTAAATTTGCCCGCCTGTTGTAGATATTCTCAATTGTGTCTAATTAGCTAGCTATTTATCTAAACGACTATTACTGAATTGCATTGCTCAAACATATTTAGATAACAAACCCCAGAGAACACTCTCTTAAGATGACTGACTACCTTTTTCCATCTAGTGAAAAGGGTTATGAAAGATATACTGGAAACCCTAGAAATGGGGGTTTGAACATGGGCTCATAGTGCATTGGGAAATAACAGGAAATGTGGATAAACGCTTAATATGTATAGATTGAATGAATTAATCACAAGCAAGAGATGTGGTAATTTCTAGTATTATTTTCAATTATTTCTACCATGAACCTACTGGCACTTTACTAATAAACGTAAACCAGTCCTTATAAAAACGTGAAACGCCCAAACAAATCCCAAGAAACCTGTCATGTAACTCGTATTACCATCCTGCATTATTCTCGCCACCAACTTCCATCTATGCAACCGCAAACTTACTCCTAGCTCTCAACTTTGCACCCTTGGCGTAAAGTCCAAACATTCCAATAATCCCAATAACACTCAATCCCCCAAGAAGACTGACACCCTTCCCAATCCCCAAGTTAATAAAGAGCGGCCTTCCGAAAAGAATACTTCCACAAGCAAAAGCACTTCTCAGAAAATCGTTCCCAGCGAATAAACTCGCTGCATATTGTGGATAGGAGAGTGGTACATAGACGAAGATACACTGCATGATAATGAAAACACTTCCACCATAGATCACTATCCCAATCGTCGGGACAATCCAGTGGATATCAGGATTCGCAGTCCAAGCAAAGAGGAAGAGTCCAATAGTGGGTCCGAACGAGGCATAAAGAGCAGGAACGAGACGAGATTCTTGTGCTCTCAGGCCGTTGGCTTTGATATCGGGGATTAGAAGGAAGTGGAGGTACAGACAGTAAACCGCTATGCCTAGCAAACAGGCTACAAGGATACAGGTGAACACAACACCGATCATGCCTAGTGAGAAGCCGTACATGGGTGGATAGACGAGAGGGAAGACTTCGAAGAAGGAGTAGTAGATTCCGTAGACTATTGCTGTGTAGACATTGACAAATAATATGGCAGGGTCCTTGATTGTGATTTCCAGCGGCTTGACGATTGCGTCGACGAGGATCGCTGAAGGCTTGAGATTCTTTTGGTCGATTTCTGATTGTGACTTGAGACGGTTATTACCAGTGAGCTTTCGCAGACGAGCAGCTCGTCGGAGAAGAATGTTAGGTGTGGATGTTTCGGGGAGGAGCAGGAACATGACGAGGAACATTGGACCGGCTGCCCACAGAATTTCCCACAAACTCCATCGCCAGCCTTTGGCCGTTACTGCGAACCCGGAAAGTAATGGACCCAGAGCAGGTCCACAGTAAGCGGCTGATACCCATGCTACCAAAGCATATGGAAGATACAGAAGAGAGTACATATCCTGCATCGTAGCAGCACCAATCGCCAAACACGGTGATCCGAAGAAGCCTTGAAGAAAACGAAGCACGAGTAAGCCGGCGAAATTATCTACCATTGCTGTGGGTAGTGAGAGGATAGTAAACAGTGCCATTGTAGAAGCGTAAACAGGTGAGCGACCAATAACGGGAATTTCGGACAGAGGGGCGAATAGGAGAGGCCCCACGCCGTAAGCGAGAACGTAAAGGGATAACGGTAGTGAGGCTGCGGTCGGCGAAACTCCAAATTTAAGGATCACGCCTTCAATACTGGAAGTGTAAATCGCGGATCCTGCGTAGACGACAAATGTGTACAAACAGATGATCAAGCTAACCACGAAACGCTTTCCATTTGACCAATTTTGTGGGTTTGCCTCTGGAGTGATGGTCAGCTTCTGATATTTTCTTGGGTATGGTTTGAGAAAGCTTACTGTCATCCGTAGTATACCAATCAACGAGAATGACTCCATCTGCTGTCTTGACAGGGACGATTGGCCTGCTCTTTGTTCGTTCGATGGCAAGTTCCGCTTCGATTTCAAGACGCTCTTCGGTGTATGGAGTTGTTTCTAATCGACTTTTTGTGCGGGTCAACTGGATAGACCCCTCTCCTTCAGTCCTTTCTGACAACTTTTCTGTGTCGACTTTCTCCAGGCCCGAAGGTTCATCGCTAATACTGGATTGTTGAGTGTGAGCACTGACATGGCTTTGCTGCCGATGGCCTCCGGTTTCTGGTCTTTTTTCGGATGAGTTGAGGAGAGAGTTGTAAACGGCTGGTAGCTCGAAGTCTGGAAGTTCCTCTGGATACTGAAGGAGTCTGTTGCCCGTAATCCAGCGAATAACTTGACCCAAAGGGGCCTCTCGTAATAACTCATTCATGTCGGGAAACCACACTAGTTTTTGCTGGAATTTAATAAGTCTGGCGATATCAGGGTATTGTTGTAATACTCGCGGAAACAGAGCGATTTGTCGAATAGTAGTTGGGATGGGACGAAACGGTTCTTTTGCAATATGTAAATGAATAGACAAAAGCAATGAAGAGATGAAATGTATTAATGACAAAAGAAATTGGGCAAGGCGAGAGAGAATACTATATACTCTCTTTTCCTGCGAGTACGTGGACTCTGTTTAGAAGGCCTGACAAAGGCACTAGCGATTGGGTCTTAACGCCGGAATCAAAGTATACTTCCACCGGATTCTCTCACAAATGCATGTGGATATGCAGAACGGTCCTTTAGTCACGAAAGAACATTTACAATCGGCCAGCAAGACAAATCAGAAAGAAGGAAATCGATAATGGCTTATCGGTAATGAACAATGAACGGGAAAACTCCATTTGCCGAGCAAGTCAAATTTCGTTCCAATAGCCTCAGAAGTTCCATGCTGAATAATTCGACTCCAAAGCGAGCAATACTACGTGGGAGGCTCAAAATCTTAGGATGTATGTCTTTGTCATTGGGGGGCATGAGGGCGAAATTTTGATTGGTTTTCTGAACAAGGTGTAGGCAAGTTGTGGGTAAAGTCCGTGGATGATTGATTAGTGAACGGCGTTAACGTCACCTGCTTTGAGACCTAGGCGTTTTTGAGCCAGTAAGATGCCAAACTAAAACACAGTTACATTGTCTGATTAAATAATCGAGAATGATTATTCAACAAGAGCAGCGAAACAACACAACGCTACAGGGTATAATTGTCGTAGTATCGTACCTAGTTTGAAACTTGCCTATGACGCAATTGTAACTTCGCGAGTCGTGCCTGAATTCTGTCCTTCTAAGAAATGGTCATATTTTAGCTTCGGACGACGGACAGTTGCATTTCAAATTACTGTCAAGTCGTACCGTACTCGAGTACCGTACCATTCCGTATCGTACCTGCCTCTGAAAATAATCCCCTGATCTTGACTGACCCAGACCCGAGAATCTGGTCATCCTGGGCCTACTGTACGTAAATATCAGCCAGTGTCATCTGTGGAGCTAGGTAGAAGTTTTGTATCAAGCCCGAGGGTTGAATAAACGCAAAAGGATGAAGATTCAAGAATTGTAGGCAGCAGTTTACCAAAAATAGACGCGCGCTTGGAGTTTCGAAACATACTAACTGCTGGCTAAGGACAAAGTAGAGAGCGGATGATGGATCCAGACGCTGACCGTGGACCGTGGCGAAGTGTTGAAGGAGTAGTCGATTGTTTCATGCCTTGTTATTTTTCTCAGTAACTTATGTTTTGAATGTTACAATGTTGGGATTTTCAGAGAAGAGGTTGGATTTAGCAAGCGATGGGATTTTGAATCTTCGGGAAGAACCCTTTTTGAGAGCCTAGCCCAGGAGATGTATAGGTACCTACCTCCAGCTACTACCTAGACTGGCTAATGTCACGTGTCGTGGACTTTAAATACGCCATGGACCAGAACACACCAAGGCTTCTATATGGAAAGCTCGTCAAACTATTTTCACGAAAAGGGGTTGTAATGAGATACGGTGTATTAGTGGAAGGTGTAAGCAGGTCGGGTCGGTTGGGATAGAGACGGGTGATTTAGTAATCACGTGAAAGCTACTCCTTTTCCAGGTTCGTAGGACGACCTAGGAGTTCTTGGCCGTCAACCTCACCTGCTTTCTCACCCGATAAATCCGCAATCATTACAACAAACGCTTCGAATATCTCGATTGTTTCTCGTCCCTCTTCAAGTATTGCATTATGTCCGATGGCTTCTTTAGGGTATTCTTCCGTTCTCTGACTGGAGACACGATTGAGCAACCTTGGAATGTTTGAGCTCCGGATTATAGGCTCAACTACCGTATACATAGCTCATTTAGTCAGCACACGAGACATGATAAAAATGCGCCGACAAAATAAGATTCAAATTCTACGTATAGTCTCCTCATAGTCTCCGTGATCCGCGGGTTCGCGCAAGCCATTCATAATTCAAGTTTCCTTTGCCTTCCGAGCCACCATACTGCGCCGACGCAAGTGGCCCTATTCTGGTCTTAATTAGCCTTACAGCCATGTGAGAAAATATTCGAGCAGTTAAATATCAACAACCATTTCTTGGGGTCCAAAAGGGTAATCTCCATTGGCTTCCTTCGTATATTTCCTTATTACATAAACAAACCAACCTTATCCAAAGTTACCGACTTAGGTGAGAGCTAAAGAGCCTCAGTTCCTTGGTATCATCCTATTGGCCAATGGAAGTGACCGCAATCCTTGCTCGTAGGAATTGGGTACAACCATGATTCTGGTTGCCTAGCATTCAATGCGATGCATTTAGAGTTGAAGGATTATGCAAGGACGGCTAGATCCACCAGTCGATCATGTAGCTGAGCATATCTCACTACCGGTACAAAAGAGAAACTTACCCTTGACCTTTCAACGACGGTCTGAAATCCTCATCAACTTTGTTATTCTACACGAGTGCCCTACAGCCATTGAATCTCGAAGAGATGACAAAGAAATTATTTTCTATGTTTGCAATTACCCCATGTGGAAAGGGAGAGTGGCAACTTTTGACAATATCTCGTGAGATTTAAATCTTGAGCCCTTCTCTTGACATGTGTCAAGATCCTCCATCCAGCTCCGCTTTGTCAGTGTAAGAGGTTGATTGTGAGTTGTACGTTGAAGTTCAAGGCAGAAGAATAAGAACAACTCCTGGGTTAATACATCACTCTGTTGCTTCAGATAACTTATATAGTCTTCCTCTTCGCCGTTCATAAAAGACCAAAACTCACAATCATCACTACTTCCTTTTTTGCAAACAACACAGAATAAGAGCATAGCAAACATTCTTGATTATCTTCTTCGTCTTAAATCACTACAATTACTCAACTGTCATCGTAAATTCATTCTTCGGGTCGTTTTAGCCATCGAGAACCCCTAATTACTTCCTCACTTGTCAACAACCCTGGATTAAGATTCCTCTCAACACTCCCTCTTAGCACAAGAAACCACCATTTCCAAAGTCCTTCTCTTTGCTCGTCACAATCAAGAAACTACAACAGGACATCCACACCAAAACACCAAAGCAAAATCCACAAAATGTCTCACACATACCCATACACCCGCCCAAACACCAGCAGCACCTCCACCTCCGACCCCCAATCCATAACCCACACCCCCACAACCTCCCTCGTCCCCCTCCACCTCGGCCCCATGACCCTCAAAATCCAAACCTCAACCCCATCTCACACCCTCCTCACCCTAACCATCCCCCCCAAACCCCCGCCTTCCCACTCCTCTCCAACCCCACAACCACAAGCACATTCCACATCCTCACGGGGACCCTCCATTTCCTAACCTGTACCTGTACCATTGAGTCAGGATCTAATATCCCTATCCCTATCCCTATCCCTACTTCCGTCTCGGAATTCGATATATTTCCCGGTTCTACTGTTTCTATTCCCGCGGGTTGTTTTCATGGGTTTGCGAATTGGGGGGGGGGGGGAGGAGACGGTGCTTTTGTGTGTGTATTGTCCTGGAAGGTGGAGTGAGGTGTTGAGGGAGTTGAGGGGTGGAGGGGAAGGGGGTTTTGAGGAAATGGGGGGTGCGTTTTATGGGGGATGAGATGGGGAGGGTGGGGGTGGGGGTGGATGATGGTGAGGAGTTGATGTTTGAACCTGGGTTGAGATGTATGGCTTGAATGGTTTCTTTGGAAGTTTCTTTTATAGAGTTGGAAATTTGACGCGGGTGGTTGGTGGTTATGAGATTCATGGGTTGGAGTTTCTTTTCTTTAAGTATATTTTATGGGTTTTGAAGTTGTATGTGTATTGCGTTTATTGTTTGTATTTTTTACTTTCTTTCGTTTTGTATTGTTGCTTTAATACGGTCCTTTACATTCTAGACTACAATACAATCAGTCATCAGCAATGACTTGACCAATCAAGATATAGAAATATCAATTGACCCATTCTAAGAAGCATTGAAAGCAGTCTCCCAGTGTATAAGAGAAGCGATGGGGATTATTTGTCTTTCTATTAGCGTAAGTTATTTTAAAGTATTTAGATATTTGAAATATTTTAGGATAATTACCTTGAGTGTGGAATGACATCAAATGAATTCTTTCATTAATCAGGTAAATTGGAAGAACTGAAAAACTAGAACTAAGTTGCGCTATAGTAATCACAAAGGATTCTTCCAAGGTCTTATCATAATCTAATAAAACCCAGAATATGTTAATTGATGACTTCCTTGAACATCCTACTCAGGCAATTATCCATATTTTTAAAACATTGCTATATAAGGAGACAATGATGCTACTTTAGAGATTAGGAATATGTCTATTTATTCGCAAATAATATGCTTAGTCCTATAAGGATTACTAGAACAGCCACTTGAGACTGTAGTGTAGTAGTGCAATAAATAAAACCTGATCCCACAAGTACGTTATACCAACCAAACGAAAACAACTTACCTAGAACGTTAGATAGCATTGAGCTCTGTTCAGGTCACTCTAGAAACTAGTTTTAGAATCATACTTTCATCTTTCACCACTTGCCTAATTCAAAGGCACTCAACATACCACTTACTTATAGCTGATACAATTTCTAACATGCATAAGGCTGGTAGCAACATCATAGTTATCAAGAAGGGAAAAATAAGCATCTCTTACCATCCTTATACCAGAACCCACAAAGATTCAATACCAGGTGCCATCTTTCCCCCCTCACACCCCTCCTACAACATACACAACAGCTCTTCATCCGGTACTAGAACGACCAAGCCTCGAGGGCATCACATCAATAAGTGACATGAAAGAAGACCACGCAATAGCCAAAACGACAACATCAAGAAGGATAAGAAACCAGATTCTCTCATTCTTCCAATCGTTTTCGAAGAAGAGCTACGGGAAGGGGAGCCTCAACGGTGACACTGGAACAGGAGGTACGTAAGGAGAGGGAGGGGAAACTCTTACTGACGCCATCGGTTGAGGAGTGATGTATCCCCACACTGTTGATGGACAGGGAAATATTCTCTGGATTCGGGTCTGCGTTCCGATATCAGGTTTGTAGCTAGATTGAGTGAGGGGTTTAGACATAGACAGACAGACTTCTGACCACAATTGACGAAGCTCATCAAGGATTCAAATTCTACAAGACATGTTGTTAGTTGCTGGATTTATTCTCAGAAAGCTTTCCAAACCTGTAAAGTTGTTCATAGTACCCATTCCTATTCCTGTTCTTGCCCCGACGTATCTTCAACTCTTTGAACGCGCATTATCGACACCTCCAGAAAGCTCGACACAACAGAACGGCGCAGGAGAAGCCATCCCCCACGTTTTCTTCCACCTTCAGCCCAAGCAACGAAGAAAAAAGCCACCGGCAACACGCCAAACCCGATCTCGAGTCCAGCTGATCCAATAAAAGCAAAAGATCTCGTTAACAACGTGTCAAAGGACCAGGGTAAATATGAAGAAACACCTCAAGCAGGTTGGCCCCAAGACGAAAAATCATTGGATCGTCAAAGGTCAAGTATCGTCAGACTGGGAATCGTGTCGCAGAGAAAGTAGGACTCAATTGTGATTGATAGGAGACACTTGAATGATCATCTGATGTTGTGTAATGGGGAAAGCTAGCTAAGAAGTTACACATTCAAAGTGAGGATAGCAATGTTATGCAGTCAGGACAGCGCCACCATGCATGCTGTAGTGTACAGATATATGTCTTGGGGAAAAAGCGAGTGACAACGCCGTATCTCGGGCTACACCAAACAGCCTCCTTGTACTAGCGAGCTCGAAAATCAATGTAAAGAGCAAAAAGAACATGCGTGCTTTGGATCATCTAATCAGATATCCTTCACATATCCATATTCCAGCCATTCTTTTGTTGGGCGCCAACCCCATACCGGAGTAACCTTTACACCAGCTATCTCCCAGGACTTTTCGGGCGGCGGAGAGTTAGGAAGAGACTTGCTCCGACTGTCATGTCCGTCATTCTTCTTCACGCCTTTTGGCAGTCTGTCAAATAGCTGCAATGGGCCTTTGCCACGAGGAACTTCAACACCAGAAAATTCATCCCGTATGATGTACACTTCGTATATCTCCTGGAGACTCTGCATTTGCGGGGCGACGGCATGAACAATGTCAGACCTGTCAGCAAGACAACCAGCTTGAGAAGACTCGATGTCGAGTGGTGGGACATCACCGTAATAAATATTGAAGATTGCTAGTCGTTTGATTTGTGTTAGCTCCTCGGTTCTTAACGCGTTAAAGAAAAGAGCGTAATGAGGATGCATGTGACTTTCTATTCTAAAAGGAGAGTATCAATATCAAAATTGAAGCGCATTATTGGCGAGGTAAAGACGCCCCCAAAATGAAGAGGGTAACTGCCTATGACGGCTTCGCGAGAGTCCCGGCAGACAAGTAGAGCTGGTAGAGAAGGAGTATTGGTAGAGAAGCCGTGGTCTGTAGAAGGCCAATAACGATCATTAGGATCAAAAGTAACAAAGTGTACGCTGACGGTCTGAGGTTGCAATGCAAAGTGCCAAATCATCTTTCTGAGTTCAATAGGAAGATTCGGGAACAACTTGAACTCGTGCTTCGAATCCATATTGTGTTTCTCGCTCGATTGAGTAGACATGGAGATTTTCTTTGGTAAGAAGAGGCTGATTGAAAGGTGGACTGCAGACCAGCCACAATTTGATGCGTTTTTGGAAGGGACGTTTGAAGAACCTATACCAATGCGGAAAAAAGTGAAGAAGTAACGGAAATTGATTTGAAGGGAATCTGGACAAGATGAAAATGGTGTCAGGAGCGTACAGACAAATGACGAGGGGCTGGATTTGGGCTTCAATGCCGAAGACTGAAGATATACTTGAGTACTTCAGTCCTCTCTTAGATCAGCCGAAGTGAGATGAAGCTGCATATCCGTTAAGCGGCAGGCTGCAAACGCGTTCTGCAGATCACTTACATGATGCGATGCACTTCTGGACGCCACCAGAGGTTCTCAACCATTGGCCCAACTGGTTAATTTGAGCACATCACCAAATTACCAAATCTCGGGCCTTGAGGGAGGATGAAGCCAATATAGGATCCAAATATAGAAGTACAGTATGTCAGTATCAGTATCGGGCGAAATGCCCCTATCACTATCGTTAAGCAGATGAGACGAGACAACGGAAACCGTTGATCCGCCAATGTTTAATTGATCGGAGCTTGTCAATGTCTTGGTGTGGATGATGTTGCTTCGATGCACAGACAGATCAACGTGCGCAAAAGAGGGAGAAGATGGGACTCGATGGGGGACTTGGTGATTCGGCAGCGGGCGTGCACCAGCTTATGAGTGTTCACGGGAAGCTCACCACTCACCAGTACTGAACCAGTCAGCCAGAGTGAGCCAGTACTGGAATCTGGTAGGTGCACTCGATGCGGAGAAATAATTTGATGGGCCGGGGACGCTAGTAATGAGCACGTGACCAAGTGCTAAGCTTCTTTGGGAGCCACAGATTAGGGGATGGAGCGGACAGTACTCAAGTAATTTTAGAAGAGTCGGTCTCGCTGTCGCCGCTCTGTTGCTCTGTTGCTCTGCTACTCTGCCCACCTCTGCCCTTCGTGTCCGCACTGCATCTCGCAGGTTACAAGCAAAACACAGGTCCTACGTTTCTCACCCTCGTTTTTTCTCCCCTTGTTCTCCTGCTTCGGCTTCTTTCACATTCCTACTCTATTCCCCCCCAACCGACTGTCCGATCGATCCAATTTCATAGTACTTTCAGTACCTTCAGTACCTTCAGTACTCGAGTACCTTCTGGTTAGTGATATCCCCCCATCCCTTTTCTTGAACTCGCAGCCCGCCCTTCCCTAGCCTCCTAGCCCTCCTACCCTCCTAGCCTTTCTTGGTCTTGGTCTGCCTGCCACTGCACGCAGGCTCCCCAGGCTCCCCCCAGGCACCGCACCATTTAATTTGACAGCTTTCCACCTATCGCCCCCATCCCTGTCTATATGACCCCTTTTGCCGTGGCTGATCCACGTCCATCTCCCAAAACTTTGTTACATCTTTCAACATCACCTCGTACTGACCCAGCACTCGCGCCAGACAGTTTGATTCTTACTGCAGTCTTTCTGTCCTTCATTCTTCCTGCGACCACTACGAGCTTCCATTGTTTGAGCCTAGGTCACTTTTACTGGTGAGTGTTGTCCTTTTCTCCCCTTCTGCGAAACCACATCTCCTATTTCCCCTGGCTTGATTGCGAACAGCTATCAGGCCATCGGGCATCATTTGCGGTGGTAGGTGAGGGCTAGCTGGGAGGGCAACCTTTCTCTGGCCTTTGCTGGCTCCGATGGCGGAAGAGACAGAGGTGCAAGAGGTGCAAGTTTACACGGAAACTAACTTGAAAGCTTCTTCTTTAGATTCTAGATCCTTTGAATCAGCGCCTGCCTCAGCAACCGCCTTCGTCGAACCTTCTTCATCAAAATCAAGACAATGGGTAAGCAATCTTTTTTTTTCAAGTCGTTCCAAGCAAGTACCCGCGTACGAATGCTGGACCACACTCGCTTCCGGCACGAGAATACCTGCATCAACAAACGTCCGCCAGTCCAACACAAATACTCTCTGTGGCCATTGAGCTACAACACCCGTTGAGCTGTGCACTGGACGACCTTGTATGAGGATAAAAACAATCCCTTCCCTGCTTCATCATCAATCTGATTGAGCCTCGGACGTTGCTTTCGCTGAAAACATCAACCATGGCCTCGCTGGCAGGCCTTTTGGCCCAATCTCGATCCACGAGTGGTCCAACTACCACAACCATGATGGCCTTTGGGGGTGATGATAGTGCTGGTCACTTCGGCACATATCCTCATGTCCGGGGTCGTCGTCAGCGTACAGATTCATCTAGCCAATTTCGCAGCATGTTGGATGTCGAGGAATCATCGAGCTTCTACTCAATTGATATACCGTCTGAGAAATCCATGGAGGAGTGTTTCAATAATAATGGTGTTCAAAAGGCGCGAAGGCATATTACGAATGATTGGACTGACATTTTATGTTTCTACACAGCTACCAATGGCGCCGCCCCAGCGGCTGGAAGAGCTTCACCAGCAACAAATGGAAAACCTGTCTCGCCACAGCAGATGGAAATCCCACAAAGCGTGAGCTCGAGCGATCCCAAGATTGCGGCTCAACAGGCTAGTGATATGAGAAATATTGTTCGACGAAAGTTGACTGGTTATGTTGGTTTTGCAAACCTGCCTAATCAATGGCACCGAAAGAGTGTGCGCAAAGGCTTTAACTTCAATGTTATGGTCGTTGGTGAGTACTTCATGCACAACTGTGATTCGATGATGCTAACATCCACAGGTGAATCTGGGCTTGGGAAATCCACTTTGGTCAACACCCTCTTCAGCACCTCCTTATACCCACCTCGGGAACGAAAGGGGCCTTCTCTCGATATTATCCCAAAAACCGTTGCTATTCAATCTATAAGCGCTGATATTGAGGAGAATGGTGTTCGCCTACGTTTGACAGTTGTTGATACCCCCGGTTTCGGTGACTTTGTTAACAACGACGAGTCTTGGCGCCCAATTGTGGATAACATTGAACAGCGCTTTGATGCCTACCTGGATGCTGAGAATAAGGTCAACCGTATGAACATTGTTGATAACAGAGTCCATGCATGTGTCTACTTTATTCAGCCAACTGGCCACGCTTTAAAGCCATTGGACATTGAAGTTATGCGCAGACTTCATACCAAGGTCAACCTTATTCCAGTCATCGCAAAGGCCGATACGATGACTGATGAGGAGATCTTAGCCTTCAAGTCAAGAGTGAGTAACTTCTTCCCTTGATGTTTTCGTCTGGCTAATCGGCGAATTAGATTCTTGCTGATATCAAGCACCATGATATCCAAATATTTGAAGGACCACGATACGAACTTGACGACGAGGAGACGATTGCTGAGAACAACGAGATCATGTCTAAAGTTCCATTCGCCGTTGTCGGTGCCAATTCCGAGATTAGCAGTGCCGATGGACGCAAAGTTCGTGGTCGTAGCTACCCATGGGGTATTATCGAGGTGGATAACGAGGAGCACTGCGACTTTGTAAAGCTCCGCCAAATGCTCATCAGAACCCATATGGAGGAGTTGAAGGAGCACACCAGCAACGCTCTGTACGAAAACTACAGATCCGAGAAGCTCACCGCGATGGGAGTTGCACAGGATCCAAGTGTTTTCAAGGAGGTCAACCCAGCAGTCAAGCAAGAGGAAGAGCGAACTCTACACGAGCAGAAGCTCGCCAAGATGGAAGCCGAGATGAAGACTGTCTTCCAACAGAAGGTTGCCGAGAAGGAGCACAAGTTGAAGCAGAGCGAGGAGGAGCTATACAGCCGTCATCGCGAGATGAAGGAGCAGCTGGAGAAGCAGCGACAAGAGTTAGAAGAGAAGAAGTCAAGAATCGAGAGTGGACGACCAATAGAAAAGGAAGGCAAGAGGAAGGGATTCTCACTCCGCTAAGGCGCCTTTACCTATTCGACCGTTATACCCTCACTACAGCGACGCGACACATAGCTCCTTTTACTTTCACTTCTTGTCTCTTTAATCATTGATCCTTAATACAGCGTGGCGATGGAGAGCGGAGGAGCATTGGGTGGGTTTGACATTCCAGCTTCTGTGAGGCTGCCTTGGCTGGTTGTGCGCTGAACTGAACGGGTGGATCTGGGGGAGTTTTGCTTACATGCAAGGAATGAACCGAAAAAAGACACGGGGTGGACGAGAGATCGTAAAAAAATTGACCCGACTACCTGGCTGTTTTCCTTTTAATTTCTTCTCGCGCTTGTGTGGGCCGACTTTCTTCGGGTCACTCTGTAATTATTATGATAGCTTTGGGACGTTTCGCGCGTGCACTCTCTCTCTTTGGCCTTTTTCCTTTGTTTTTTAGCTACGAATGAAAACGGGGTGTGTACTTCTCAGCAACGGGGCTCCTTGTTCGGATTGTCTCATTCTTTGCTCGTTAGGTCTTGAACTAATTGCACTGGGTAGTAATACATGCTATTAAAAACAATATCTTCTCTGAATGGTGTATGGTGTATTTTGAAGTTTTTCTTCTTTTTTGGAATCAATCAATCATTTGCTTCTGCTCCAGCTCCAGATGTGTCAACGTTATCTTCCTAGATTAGATTATAGCTTTGTATCTAATGATTTGATTTTTGAGAATTGATGTTCATTAAGATTACACATGTGCTATATACGAGTATATCTTCCTTGCATGCTAAGAGATTTATGTGATGATGGATATTGCTAACGAGGACATGCTCCTATAAGTCTTGTTTACACGGGCAAGTTCAAATCACCTAGGAAAAGGAGAATTTCCTTTATCTGGGGCTTATTATGATAGGTAGGAGTAAATGGGCTATAAAGGTACTCCGTATTGGGTTTCTAGATTGCAAATAATATTGTGGGTATTCGTTATAGAATAGTAGATTAGAAACAGGCGGGGAAGGACAAGAGAAAGTTAGGTAGAGTCCTCTAGTTTGACATGCTAGATCAGGAGAGTTTGCTCTACTAAAATGTACGCGACCATCACCAGCGGACGTTCTATTCACTCCCGTCACCCTCGCGAGTCTCACGTGTTAACCTTAGTCCCCAAGTCTATAGGTAAATATTTAACCCCATCTCGTATACTAGAATAGTCTAAAAAAGAATGACTAGTAATTGAAAAAAAAAGCAAAAAAAACAAGCATAGCGTAGTATGCTCGGACGAACTCTGCTTCGTAGAGAAGCAGAGTTATCTCGCATTACCAGATGGGGCACTCGCCGTCCCAATCGAGCCATTTAGCTGGCTTATGGAATACTCATCTGATTGCTGGGAGGAATGGTCCTATTTGTTATTGTAAAGTGCAGAGGTGCTGGGTCTGTATATCACATGTTAGATTGTGATGAAATTGGGTCATTCACTATTGAAGTTGTGGCAAATCAAGTGCAAACAACCAAACCTCTTGATAGTCAGCGACTCGCAATGCGATTACTAGAGAATGGGATGATTTTACTTATATGAGAGCTGCTTCAAGGCGTGACATGGTAGATTACTACAGCTCGGAAATCACAAAGTCGGTTACACCCTTGAACCAATTCCATGAATGAGTTCTTGATGGAGAGAGGTTTAGTCATTCTCTCACCTACTATAAACCGACAAGGAAAATCAAATTCCATTCAATTTATTTCTAAGCCATCTTAATTTGTGACCTTCAAATCAATTCTATTAATCCAACGCCGTCTTCCCATCAGCCCACGAAGGTTCAATCCCACGACATACGCCCTCGTAATCTAGAAAGGTCTGACGATTCATATCAGGCGTAGTCCAGAACATAGTCCAGCCCGTACCAGGCAATTTCCAAGTTCCCCTAGATCTCTCAAAATACCATTTATTAACCACATTCGTCGTTCTCGACCTCCAGACCACTCCATTAGGGAAGCAATCCCGCACCATCGCGGTGAAAACTGCATCTGCTACTCCCCCTGAACCTTGTGCTTTCTTGAGAACGGCGAATTTATCCAAGTATGGCACCATTCTTGCTCTACTTTCGGGACTTCCGTCATCGATTACCCCTGGAGGCAACTCCCATGTTAATAAAGCACCGCCTTCGTACTCGCCCGCAATAATGACTCCAGCTATTTGCCCATCAACCCGTTTGAGGTACTCGTTCACATCAAGCTTGCGCCCGAAAGAATCATCGATCAAGTGTACCAATCGTGGAAGATCAATACGCGGGTCTGTTAATTTAATTTGTGGTTGGCCAGATACCGGGGGCTCCCATCTGGTAGTTGCAGGATTGGGGAAAATAGTTATAGGCATTCCATGTTTTGCAAATGTGGTTGGCGTGACACTTGAAGCTGGAGTGGCAATAGTTTCAGGGGTGCATGCATTCTTTTGTCCCAATCGTCCCACTGGTAGCGACGACGAAAATATGGGTTTGTCTGTGAGTAAATTGTGTATCAGGGGGTTCCTATGTCGTCTTGTACCAACCCCACCAGGCTGGAAAGGCATCGATTTTCCTGAATTAGCAGCTTCGTCGGGAGTCGTAAGAATTGCTGATGAACTTGGAGGTAACAAGGCGAGCACAGAACGTGCTAGGTTCAGATTTTGTAAATGGTACCAATTCGCATGCTTACTTGTCGAGGGAAATTCTGGCGCAGTAGCTGGTTCCTGGGCGAGGCTTCCAATTTTTTGCTCGACAAACTTTGATATTGGAATACTCGTCCCTATATCAGACATATTAGATTCCTTGACGAAATTCTGGTCCAGATTATTAGTGTCTTCTGACTCCATGCCTCCCACCAGATCGTGCCTGGCTGTCTCAAACTCTTGCTCCATGTTCAGGAAGACATGATAGCCGTTTGGGCGATTGGGCGTGGGGACACCCCCTAAGGGATCCAAAATAATGAGCCTGTCCAAGGAAATCTCGGAACGCAGTTTCTCGAAGCGCTTTTTGACCTCCATAGGATCTTCATCATGCTGGATTTCAGTCGTGAGTCCAGCCAACTCTTTCAGTAGAGCAAGAACAGTATCTGGGCCAGTAACTGGTACGGCAGTCTGGGTGAGGTTTGTATAGGCTATCGTTGGTATAACAGGAATTATCCCTCGTTTTAGTGGTGTCATCAAAAGCTTCCTAAGGATGACATGAGCGTTCGTTTGAGCGAGCGACCCGTATTTTGGCTTCCCAGATTCCTCATGGACTGCTATAACATTATCCACGAGCCTTGCCCCTGTATCGCTGTTTGAATCTATGGCAGTGACGACCCTATTTGCTTGTTGGGCTGATAACTCTCTCCAATTGAAAGCCTGACCTGAAGAACCATTTGTTCGCGCATCGCAGTCTACCACAACCACGCTTATCAACCCTAGTCGACCAAGTTGTGAAAGAGTTCTCGCAACCCCGCTGAGAGTCTTATCATCCAGTTCCTGGGGTGCTCTTATCTTGACCAAGGCTACATGCAACTGCGACTCTGTCTCCGTTTTCTTCTGAGCGTAAGGATGCTGTACAAATTTAGGGCTTCCCTCTACCGCAGATGGGGCATAAAAGACACCCAAATTGACACCCGGCTTCGACGTTTGGTGTTTTCGTTCCGGAGGGGTCGGTGGTCTCCGATCAGAGGTCCTTGGAGGACTAAATCGCTGCAGGTATGATTTTGCTTCTCGTTTTGTCGCCGTAGATCCCAAGACTGACATGAAAAAATCCTGCAAGATGTGAGTACAGAGAGCAATAGTTTAATCCAAGCTTCAAGCTGCGAACCTTATCGATCTTGCGTGCTTCCTTCTTCGCCTTCTGCTTGTTGGATAATTCCTTCACATGCTCCTTCGCCAATTCCTCTCTCGATTGCTTGTTTGAACTTGCCTCTGCAGAATAGTATCGCGCGCTCTCGTCGTGGCGGGGAAGGATGCCATTATTTCGTTTCGACCATTGTTGTAGCTATTTAGAGTGAGTCAATTGAAATCATGGAAACTGGAATGCAATGCTACTGACATTATGACCAGCCACTTCTTTGCCCTTCTTCAAGGCTATATTCTGCAATATCATTGTGCATGTTGAAGGGTACAATGAATAGGTAGTTGAGTGATACAAATGCAGCGCATCGCATAAATTTTGGGAGAGCCCCTCATGTGGGGAATGGAAGTTAAGTCAAAGACGGGAGGGGAGGAGCTAAGTCAAGTCCGATCCCGGAACCCTGGAGCTCTTATCGATACTGATACGATACTGATACCTAAGCGAACCCCAGGTTTTTTGCAGGTGTGAGGTCATATCAAAGCTTATAATTTCAGGCACAGGTACATTAAAACATAAATTGAAGTACTCGAGTAGGTGTTTAGATATCTCCTTTCGATTATCGTAACCAGAAATCCTCCGTCATCTGTATTAGAAAATGCGAAAAGCGTGACGTGGTAAAGACATCTATGTCAAATATCTCAACTCGGCTAGTCGGCACTTCTTGATGGAAGGTTGCGGATACTTTTAGTTTGAAATCCAGCTTAAAGGCATTTGCTTCTATGATTTCCCCTCTGGAAAGCCTTCAGAAGACCAGAACCCGTAGACCGACTTCCAAATAGCGAATGTTGGATGATCCGTTAGAATCCCGAAACTGTCACACCAGTCATATAAGACTCGCTCCTCCCACCTCTTAGAGTATCTCATTGTTCCAGCAATTACATCATCTCCTCTCCCAGACATCAAACATCAAATTTCTATTTACAACTTCGGCAACATGGCACCTCAATTAGCCTTCATCGGTCTGGGCAATATGGGGAGGGTAAGAAACAACTATTTAGGCACTCAATATAGTCACACGGCTAACGCAACACTGCAAGGGAATGGCAAAGAATCTTGTTGAGAAGGGAGAACTAGAGAAACCTCTCATACTATTCAATCGCACAGAAAAAAAAGCGACAGGTCAGTAATCACTTTCATATCAAGATCTTATAGCCCAAGTCTCTTCTCTACGGAGACGATCAGTTCTAAATGACCAGCTAATAGAATTTTCTCAAACTCTACCATCCGGCAAATCCGTCGTTGCAAGTACCATCGAAGAAGTGGTCGCAAAATCAGACATCATATTCACATGTGTCGGCGATGATACAGCCATAACCTCAACCATCGATACAGCTCTAGCATCCAACCCAAAAGGAAAACTATTCGTCGATTGCTCCACCATCCACCCAAACACCAGCACCAAACTCTCTAAAAAGATCACAGAAGCCGGAGCCTCATTTGTAGCCTGTCCAGTCTTCGGAGCTCCAGCGGCCGCTGATGCAGGCCAACTAATATGTGTCCTCGCAGGACCAAAAGAGAGCGTCTCAAAAGTCAAACCCTATACCAAAGGAGTGATGGGCCGAGCAGACATCGATTTTACCGACGAGCCGGTGGAGAAAGCTCTCCAGTTGAAGATTGTGGGCAATACTTTCATAGTCAATATGGTTGAGGCATTATCCGAGAGTCATGTGTTGGCTGAAAAGTGTGGGCTGGGAACAGAGCATCTTCATGGATTTGTGGATGCTTTATTTGGAGGTCCATATGCTGCTTATTCGACCAGGATGTTATCGGGCGATTATTATAAACGGGAGGAGCCTTTATTTGCGGTTGACCTTGCTAGGAAGGATGCAAGACATGCTATGGATTTGGCTAAAACCGTATGTCTTTCCCTTTCTACCATATTTGTTCGACGATTTCTTGTAGGGCGTTGTTCTGTTCCTTTTATGGAATTATTCTCAATTGATTTTGGAGCTGGTGTGCACTCGGGAAGTTCAAGAAAGTCAAGCACAACTTCCTCTTCCTACTTTAGGGACATATTCTATGACTTTGATCATTGGGGGCACAAACTAACGTGTGGCAATATAGGCTGGTACAAGAATGCGAATGGTTGAGGTGGCCGATGCCCATCTAGTGCAGGTAAAAGAGCACAGGGGAGAGAAAGGCGACATTGCGGCCATTTACGGTGCTGTTCGCAAGGAGGCTGGGCTCAAGTTTGAGAATGATAACTAAATAAAAGATAACTTGAAAAGGTGGGTGAGGTGTAAGTGCAGAATAGCAGTAGAATGGAAAAATGAAATTATGGTGCCTTAAACCATGATAGTTCACTTGCCAAAGGCATTCCCCTCAGACAAATACCATAAGAGAAACTCGCCCGCGTAGTATTCATCAGAGAGGGTGGATTACTTAGGAATTTGTCCTTAAATATGACACTCGACACTTCTTCCCACGGCTTTAGGTAGGGGATTCATCATCCCCACAATCGGTTCAAATATACTTCCATGAGTCTACGGGACGATTCAAGGCGAAACAGTTCGTAGTTTCTGTGTCACTTTCATGAGAAGTGGAAGTTTGAGGACCTGTACAGAGGAAGTGAAGCTGGTGGATGGTGGTTGTAGCTAGGGTAAGCTTAGGAAGCCGAGGGCATGAGAAGTCGATATAAAAATGCATATCTTTCTCTCCTCTCACCTTCTCGAGAGACTTCCTACTCCGTTGCTTTGCGTATTGCAATACTGCTACGATGGCTGTGAAAAACCCAAGCCCCCTGGGCCTCATTCATTCACTCCCCCCTTTTCTATTGGAGCATTAGAAGTTAAGCGACGCCGAAAACTACCAAAAGGAACAAAATCCTTGTTTGCCCTTTCATATTTGTTATTTGATATTTCGTACAAGCATCGCTCGAAGATACATATTTCAGAAAGATTAGTGGAGCTATTAGCAGATTACCGCCAGAGAGATGCGATTTGGAATGACATGTAATACTTTCAGGCACTTTCCTGCCAAGAGAATCTTGAGGTGTATTGAACAAATAAGCGAGGAAAATAAAAGGAAACAATTGGCAACAACAATAGAATGGAAACCAGAATAACGAAGATACAAGAAAACTCAATTGAGGAATACTTAAAACTCAAAGCTCGTAGACCTGTTGTGTAAGCCATCTTGGTGACCCCCTATCAAATTTAGAATCCCATTCCCCTTTCGACTCTACCTGATGAAGAAATTCAAGAGCTCCAGGACGATGGGATCACCAGAATTAGGTAAGTTCTATCTTGCTATGTCTCGTTCAAAGATTCGATTTTAGGGCAGGACCACTTGATTCCAAATCCGTAAGGCGCGACCGACAACAGAGAACCGATCTTGAGATACCAAGCAAGCAGATTCGCAGGACGCAAGCTAATAGAGGGGCACTTCTGCTGGCTCGGTTGAAGACCACCTGCAATTCTGAATAAACTTTCAGGTTGGTGTCCCCTGACAAGAGACTGGCGTAGGAAAGGGAAGGAGCTGTCGAGTCGAAAGGCCGAAAAGCCGTTCCCAGGAAGTCATACTCAGGCTCAATTGAGCACCTGGGTAGAACTCAAATAGGTACTTCAGAACGAACTTGGAAGTTCTTAAGCTTCGCGCCTTCCGATTGTGACCAGAAAGCTGGTGTATACAGTATGAGAATAAGAGTACCACACGTAGCATTTAAGCGTGAGTTAAGGACGAAAAAGAGAGCTCATCGACGACCATGCCCCAAAATCCAGAGCTAACAAACTACATGAGTGAGAAGGAGTGAAACCCATTGCAATATGCGAATGTGAATAACATCTCCTTCCTTCTAACAAGGCATGATTTTCATACGCACTACCTATTGAATGATATAGGTATAAGTTTCACTATGTAATGTTTTTATCTGGCCTCCATGAGTTCGCCCTCGGATAGACTCTATGAAAGTAGTAATTGTCTAAATAGATAGAGGATTTGATCTGAGACGCAGAGTGATGTTTGGTGTGGAGAGAAAAGAGATATGAATTGAGAGACTCGTTGTGGATGATATTTCAGTCTCGACTGAGTTTTCAAAGGAGCTGGGATGAAATGAGTGAGAATCTCTTCCCTTTCATAACTATCCTGAAGCGCATTGAAATGCGATGCAGAAAATCCCATCAGAGACTCGATGTGGTGAGGTTTGAGTTGAGTTCCTGTGTCGGCGTTAAGCTCTCCCACCTTCACACGATTAGTTAATATCTGACTAACCCCTACGTCGCACCTCCAAGCTCCATCATACGGTACCAGACAACAGCTCCTCCAAACCATCCCATAACCTTGAAGCTTCATAAACACCAGCAAACATGGCAACCGGGTAAGTCTCTCGATTCGGGAAACTGCAGAATGGGTTTGTACTGATTCCTCCTCTTCAAAATAGCTGGAGCATCATCATCGGCGCCATCATAGTGGTGCTTGCTTGCCTAGCAGGCTGGTTCTTTGCGCCCAAAGGAGAAACACAAACGTATGCGTGACTTTTACACTCCTCACTCCCCGGGCCTTTAGCTAACAAGTCCGCAGAATATGGCGAAGTTCGCTGATCCTTTCGTTCGCGAGTTGCTACATCATGTGGGGTACGCATCTCCCATCCTCACAACGAGAACAAGAACCGAATACTGACGGGGTTTATGCAGCTATCACATTTCTCGCACAATGGCATCCACTTATCGAGCCTCGAAGAGGAGGCTTGACGAAACACGCAATTCACGATAATTGAGTTTGGACGGTTGGAATCGAAATTGGACGGATGAACGGGGCCTAAGATAACTTTATGGGTGTATATTTTGGCGTTGAGGTGTGGGCTATAGGATGGACCTTTTAGATGAGTGTATTGATATGGAATGGAAGTGTACTCTGACTCGATTCTTTCACGGATGTCTGTAGGGAAGGTGCTGAAGGAATGCGTGGATCCCTCATTTGGTCATGGACTGGTGAAACTGTCCAAGTTCTTGGATCCAACCACGAATATCAAAGGTATATGGACAAAGACTTCGCTGGGGATCTCATATCTTCATATTTCTACCCAAGACCCAATCTACCACCCCATTCTTTCCCTAATTCTACTAAAGCCCATAATGCCTTTCCATCTGCCGAAACCCCAGAATCTCCCCCAGCATCAACGCCATCCAAGCCTACAGCCCACAAACAACCTCTCCCAACTAGCCATCTTGATATTGCTCCAACCGTAGCCAGTATAGCGGCAGTTCCGTAACCGCAATCTAATAATATCTTCAATGCTTCCACGTTATTTGCAACTACTGCCCATCCCAATGACCTGGCCGCTGCTGGGACATCATATTCCCATATAACCATCAATATGGGAAATAGCTTCGTAGAAGAGGAGACTAGTAAGGCTGTGCTGACGGAATTGGGACGCGAGTAGCGTGGTATAAGGCCAAACATTACGAGGGGGGATATTGGAGAGGAAGTCAGGAAGCGTATGGAGATATGGAAAGCTAGGGTTGATAGTGCGCAAAGGATTACTGGGATTTATTAGACATATTCCAAAGTGAGATACGGGGAAGAGAAAGTTGGCATACAGAAGAAGACGTATTGTAAGACAATAGGTTGTTGCGCCAGACGAAGAAAGTTGTTGTTGCTTGTTTCATTGGCCGAAGGAGAGGTGGTCTGTTTCTCGATGCGGGCCCAGGTGAGGTAGACATCGAAGAGAAGAAGAAGTATTCCAAGACGTATTATGGAAGGCTACTTTCATCAGTACATCGTAAGCACAAGGAGTGGGTGAGGAGGGGCATACATCGAATTGATCATGTTCTCGCATCATTGAATTGTGAAGAAGATGACGATAAACCTAGGCACACAAATCAGCTAGGCAATCATAAAATTTCCCGGACAACTTACTTGTGGTTTAATCAAAACCAGATCAATGAATAGAACTACATAATCATGCTCTACATATTTATCGCAGAACCTCCCGCAGTTCTTGCACACTGTTAGACGGACGCCATGACCTGTGGTTTTATCGTCTGCACCGGAGTATTCGGTGTAGAGAGTCTTCACTGGATAGCGGCATTCAATGCAGATTGGCATTGCTGCTATCGTAAGGGCATTACCATATTATGGCGTTGGAGCAATTGTGAGGATGTATCTGAGGTTCCTTGGGAGACGCGTCGGCCGGGATTGTGCCGAGCTGCTTCGTAGGTATTTTGTGAGGGATGGAGTCGGCGGAGAGTTCGACGTCATTTGAAAGTGCAAGAGCAGCAGCTGTATTTGAAGTAAAAAGCAAAACAACCATTAAGAGACTCTTGTTTTTTTACTTGCGTTTCGTTACTGGTTTGGATAATAATAAATCCGGAAACAAAGTCGAATCTTTGCATAAGGCGCCAAATCATGCCCCAATGTTCGGAGACAATCAACGAAATGCTCTCTAGACTCTACAGCAACCCAATTTTCTATATGTCACAAATGTTTTTTACTTAAGAAAAAAGAGCGGAATCGTATTGGGCTACCTTAAATATGTATGGTTTCCAAGTTCCTCCTCCTTTTTGCTTTTCTTCGCAAGAAAGGCTCTCCTTCTATGCTTCTAGAAACAACGTTCCGCACCCGAAGTGTATGGTCTCTTAACTAGACCAAAGCCCGAGCCTGAAGCGCATTTCCTTGGTTTCAAGATAAGGAAACCTAATATTATTGAATCTGTTGTGTATATCAACGCCGGCAAATGGGTATCAAAACTTTTCACTTTCTTCCTTCAATTTCCCACAATTTTCTTTACCCTCTCCAATAGCACTTTACTTTCGCGACCCAACTTTCGTTGTCCATTCTTCCCACCAGTTCTAGCCTTCGCCATGGCTTTCCGGAAAGTTTCTCTTTCCTCAATCTTCTGAGATTTCTCCTTCTGTCTCCTCTCGAATTCTGCCCTCCTAGCCTCGGCTTCGGCCTTCTTCTCCGCAGCGTAAGCCTCCTCCTTCTCGAAATATTTTGGTTTTTGCTGCCTGCGTCTCTGAGGTCTTTCGGATTGTTGATAAGGGGGTGGGGTGGATTCTTTGGGCGCATCAAGCATTGCTTGTCGCTCTGGGTGGAGTTCTTGAGAAACAGGTTCTGGTGGTGGTTCGCTGATGGCGGGGGTCTCGACTATGGGTTCTTGGGCCTTGATTTTTGCGTAGGACTTCTTGACTTTGGCTTTGTGGATCAAATCTTTTTTGATCTTGATTACTGTGGAAGCGCGTGAGCTTATGGTCTTTGGTGAGAAGGAGGGGGAGTCTCTGTACCTTTTCTTCTGTAAGTTCCATCGGGAAGGTTGTCAGGACCGACTTTGAATCCTGATCGGTGCTTTTTGGGCGCCGAAGTGGCATTGTCATCTTCAAGGGGTCTTTTGGGTGCCATGGTTTTGGTATTGTCGTCGGTAAAGAGGTATTTCGAGAACTCTTGAAGGTGTCTCGAGGGTGTCTACCCAGGTATTAGACCGAGATGCATGAAAAATACCAAAAGACTGGGGCTGGTTCTTTTAGTGGATCGTCAGAGTCCTTAGCGCTCCGATAAGGCCCCCAGAAATGTCCGAGGGTGGACGATAGCGATTGTGGCAGGCGCAGGTGCAGGTGCCGGTGCAGGTGCAGCAACAGCAGCGGGTACTCTGTTTATGACGAGGAACTCGTACACGACCTGTGACCAGCACATATTGACTGATGTACTGTCCGAGTTACGAGTACCCTACCAGTTTCCGTTGAAGGGGCCCATTTTCTTAGACTTTCTCCTAATTTTTAACCTTCACCGACTTTATTCAAAGACCAAGACTTGTTTCTGTCCCTCTCCCTCATAATACTTGCAGTAGTATAGTAGGTAGTGGGTGAAACCGCTCTTTGCGCTGCATGAACCTTGAGAGCCCCGATCCGACTGTTTCTATATTCAGGTCGTAGACGTCTCTTTTATGAAGCTTGCATACAGCACCAGCCACCAAGCACAAAGCCAGGGTTTCTCCCCGCTCTGAGACGACATCTCTCTCTTCCGTCTTCACCCTACTCTCTCTACCGCGGTTCTACTACGCCAAATCCCCCAATTACCTCACAATGTCTACATGACTGAGATTGAGCGTCTGGGAAAGAAGTCACCATGCCCATTTTCCAAGACGAAGACCTGGGCGCCGACCCAAGCCCACCTCCAACCCAACCAACCAAGAACATACGTTCAACAACACCTATTGAGAGTATTCCCATGGGGAGGAAGCTCTCGGAAGAAAGCATTCGAACGGAACTGTGTGAAGGACCAATATTTGACACGCCCGAAGAGCAAATCGAGGATTCAAGCAATACTTGTACTTCAGATGCGGTCCATGTCTTCCCCTTCCATGCCACGTCGGATCGAAAAGAGCTCATTGAGAGACTAAAAAGAGGAGAGAGTGCTAATTGGCTGTCGAATTGTAATGTGCGCTGGTTACTGGAAACTTTAGTCCCTCCAGCTTTCACTGACTCTTTATAGCTGGATTCTATCATTCGCGATCCCTCCTCAACCTCCACCAAGACGGCCTCAAATGTCTCGAAGTTGAATCCAAGCCCTTTACACCCCCCACCCGAGGTATCTGAGGCAAAGCGAAATGTGGAATCCGACGTTGAGCGAGTGCAAGCAGGCTTGCAGATCGAGAGACCAAGATCCGCATTACATAGTGGTGACTTTACTGAAGGAACGAAAGAACTCGGGAATGAGCAGGCAAATTCTAGGTTATTCAGTTCCGAAAGACAACCGTGGCTTGCCACTACGCCTCCACGAAACTTTTCTCCATTTCAGCTCGACACCACTTTCCCACCTGTAGACCAACTTTATACCGAAGTTGGATGGCGTTCTAGAGCCCCGTCCTTGTCTTCCTCATATTCCTCGAGCTTTCTTCTCAAACCTCCAACCAGCCCGTTGGTTCAATCAGAAAGCAACGATGATATCGAACTTGCTTCATTTATGAATCCAATAGATATCACGCATGATCCACAGCGATCCTCACGCGATCACATGCTTCAGGCGTCACATTCTATGCACTCCATCTCATCTAGTCCAAGTTCTTCAAGTTTCAACAAGCCCCTACCACATCTGAGACGAGATAATACATTTCCTTACCAGGCCCATCAGCCTAGAAGATCATTGACATCAAACCCATATCCTGCATCTTCTCCTCAGAGTCCGAACTTTTCACGTTCCAGGCGACCATCTTACACCTCAGATAGCTCACCTCTCCACGCTTCCATGGTGGGCTCATATGAAGAAAGTATTCTCCGTGGACGAATGTCAACTACACCGTCAAAGCCTCTCGAGTTCGTCGCTCAGATCGGTGTGTTGGGCCTTGGTAAGTGCAAATCAAGTCTTCGTTGTCCAGCTCACGTGACACTACCATTTCCGGCGGTATTTTACAGCTACGAAACGACAAGCCACGGTCGGACCAGAAGGTCTGAAGATGGGCCGAGTCCTTATGTGGGCCAAATAGATCTCGAAAATGGTCTCCCATGCCCAGATGAAGCAAGAGGCAATAAGCGAAAGCGACCTAATGTCAACAATGACCGTGGCCGGCCGGACGACTTGGATATGATTGATGGACCAAACGCAAATCATCTTACAGGGCACGAAATCCGACGGGCTGAGAAACAAAAGAGGAGGTCTTCCTCGCCAAAAGCACCTCCTGGAGGATGTTACCGCATCCCGGAAAAGGGGCAACTACAGATCATTATCAAAAATCCGAACAAAACAGCAGTGAAGTTGTTTCTAGTGCCTTATGACCTCAACGGAATGGAGCCCGGCACCAAGACCTTCATTCGTCAACGAAGCTATACAACAGGTCCAGCTGTTGATTCTGCACTATCATCTACCCCGCAAAAACTAACTCCATCCCCAAAGGAGGAGCGACCTACCCTCCGCTACCTTGTACATCTACACATATGTTCGCCATCACGAGGTCGATTTTATTTATACAAAAGTATTAGAGTTGTTTTCGCAGACCGCGTTCCGGATAGCAAAGAGAAGCTCCGAAACGAAATATCAATTCCGGAACCACGATTCAGTATATACAAACCTAGTCGTGATTCGAGTCTTGGGGCTGGTCTAACAGGCGCTGCGGGTGCAACCTTAGCAGCCGAAAAAGCATATAGACGACGCAGCTCAGGGTTTGCCTTGGGCTCATCACATCGTACATACCATGCCATGGAAGGCATAACACAAACTCTGGAGAAAGACTTCAGTGGTGGTTCAATATTTTCTCATGCTCACGGTCAAGAAACCAGCGGTGCCATTCCGATACAGCCAATTCCATTTAGTGGCTTTCGAAAGCCAAGCCAAGTCGAGGATGACTGTGGGCAGCAGTGCCCTTCCAACATCCAGTCTTTGACATCTAGCAAGAGCAGCCGGCCTACAACATCACAGGGTCCCGGCCTCTCAATGTCTTGGAACAGTGACTCTACAAGCATTAGCGGTTATGGAAAGCTGAATAAAGGTGACGCTGGATATGGCGGAAACCTCTTTTCAGGATCCTCTGATGGTGGCAAGGCTGTCGCAGAAGGATTATTGGCAAAAAGGCTGCGTCACCTTGAAGTTGATGGAAAGAGTTTGCGTGAATATCAGGATAGCATTTGATTTTTTATTCGGAGTTATTGGATACAGGAATACCAGGAAGTTGTGGAGCTTTTGGAGTCTTTAAGTGTGTTTGGCTTTTTAAGCAGTTTCTGTTGACTAATAACTCCTCTGGTTCTTGTGTCTAACTCCTCTTATATATTATTTAGTTAATACTCAAATAGAATTGAATATAATTTGAGCCCTCGGAGATTTCTTGTTTTCTTGTAATCTCATGGTCTAGATTTTACACCAGCCTTCATTGCTCAGGCTATTTTCGAAACAATACCCGTGGCATGACCTTCCCATGACAATCCTGAGACAACATACCGCTTCCTGATTGGTCTCGCAATATATGGGACGAAGAATCGCGAGCTGCCGAACCACTCAGGCATACTTGTAATTGTCATGTCTTCCTCTCTACTGGTAGTTTGTTGTCGCATACTTCCATGCGAGATGTCGCGATCGCCCATTTTTCTCCTTGTCACTTTGAAAGATGATGTTTAGACATGTGCTGCTTTTCATACCATTATTTTACTTTCCTTCGTCTTTCTCTTTCTGCGAGTAGGCAGGACCAATCCCTTATTCACATAGAGCCTTTGGATATTGTCCTATAAATTGTCTCCTTTCATCTACCCAGATCGTTTCTGGCGGTCATGCATCGCTACCACTCCATCTTGCTCAGCTTCTTTTTCTTTTCCCAGATAGTATTTTCTGCGCCCTCACCACACGGAGGGACACCATTCGACGTTGAGAATAATTCGGATGCCAAACCTATTGTTCCTGGCATTGGAGATAAGAATGACGGGACCAAGAATTCTGGGATGGGCATAGGAGAAGATGCTAAGAAAGGACCTGCCGGTGTTATGCCTAGGGATGAGATTGATGCGGAAAGAAAAGGAATGAATCTGGGATCTATTTTGGCATCTGGGGCGGCTATACTGGGAAATACGCAGAATATGATTGTTGATGTTATTGCGAGTGGGAAGAAGGGTGCTTGTCCCTCTATGGCTGTTCTTTTTGCAAGAGGGACTTTCGAAACTGGTTCGTTATTTTCTTTCACTCCCTTCTCTTCTCATTTAGTAAGATTATTTGTCTGCTTCTGGTGGGAGTTGTAACAGTATTCTAATTGCTAACAAGAATAGGAAATGTGGGAATGGTCACGGGTCCCCCTTTCTTCGAAGCTCTAACAGTGTTCATGAACAATGAGGGTCAACTTGCTATTCAAGGCGTCGACTACCCTGCCGATGTCGCTGGATTTCTGGCCGGTGGCTCAGCAGAGGGAGCGAAGAAAATGGCAGCACTAATAACCGAAACAACCTCCAAATGTCCCCAAACCCACGTTTGTCTCTCCGGCTATTCACAAGGTATGTCCCTTCCCTTCTCCCTTATACATTCCCCCAAATTGACTCTCTCTCAGGCGCCCAAGTAGTCCATCTCGCAACCTCCTCTCTTCCCGCCTCCACTATCTCAAAGATCTCCTCTATAATCCTTTTCGGAGACCCGAAAAATGGAACTGCTATCAAGGGAATTGACAAAGAAAAGGTTCTCACTATCTGTCACCAGGGCGACAATATCTGTGACGGCGGATCAAAGATCACGCAAGCCCATCTTAGTTATGGGGAGAACGCGGCGCATGCGGCGGCTTTTGCGGTGAGCGGTATTGCGGATTTGGGGATCAGTAGTCTGGGGACGGTTAGGAATGAAAAGGGGTACTTGAAGGGTTGAGTGGAATTCTTGATTGAAGGAGATGAAGAGAAGAAATTGGAAAGCGAGTGGTTCTTCTTTTTTATAGATCATTAGTATTGACTTCGAGAGCCTAAGTATTAATCGATTATCTCTTAGCACCCCATATTTACTGCACTATCTAGTAAGGAATGCGGGAGTAATCTTCCTATTAAGCGAGGAAGAAAACAAGACGTTCAGATAATTTTCCAGCTCTCGTAATTGAGCTTTTTAGATTATTTAAAATTGACGGGATTAAATTATTCTATCAAAATGAACGAAAGAAGTAAGGTACTTGTTCTAGAACTTCGGTTATAAATCTTCACACAACAGTGTCACACTTTCGAAAGTCCGTCAACTTCTACCAAAACGCTTTCAGGTGCCTCCGCCGATACATCTCCCGTTAACACAGCCTCCTTCTCCTTCCTAACCCTCTCTTCCTCGGCCAGAAATGCTTCCTGCTCCCTCCTACTCTCCCCAAGGTCAACGCCAAAAACCAGAACAGCACCACCAACCACACTCACTCCAGCCAAGAAATAAAACGGCGTACTGTTATTCCCACCACTGCGATCAATAATCGCCGAACTAACAAGGGGACCAATAAAACTACTTGTCTTCCCAATAATACTAAATAGACTGAAGAACAAAAATTCCCTACCTCTTGGTGTGACTTCAGAAATCATGATATGGGAATAAGAGTACCAGGGACAGACGAGGAGACCGTAGAATGCTTGATATAGCCAGATTTCCCAGACATTGTGGAATCCGAAGCGTTGTGTGAAGATGCCGACCATGCCCCATAGATCTAGCAGAACTATGTTAAAGGCTACTAGATTGAACATTAATTTCGCGGAGAGATTGAAGCGTTTTTGGGCCCACCAGCATGCCCAGATTCCTATGGCTTGGGCTACGATACCAACTATGAGCAGATAGGTTAGTTGAAGCGTGTTGTAGGCTATGATGGTATTTTGAAGGGTTGCGATGACGGTGACGGTAGTATTGAGGGACTGGTTCAAATGTTAGTTTTTGTATTTCTGTTGGAGGTAATTTTATGCTTACATCGCCAAGGAGGAAATATCCAATGAGATATATCAGTGACTGTTTGAGTTTCCAGATTTGTCCCATAGCTCGATAAAGTTGCCAGATGCCTGCAGACAAGATATTCATCCCCGCTGGAATCTAATGCTGGCGATCAGCCAAGAACCAAAATAACAGGATATGGGAGCATACTTACCGTTTGTCCTGCTCGTCTCTTCTCCTTAAAAAACCACGGAATAGCGAGAAGAACCCAAACTCCAGTTGCAAAAGCAATGAGAACAGAGAGTCCCCAGTTGTTCGCTGCTGCTGAGGAGTTTACGTCGATTGCGAACATGATTCCGACAATAATAACTAGTATGAATATTTCTCCGACAGATTGGATATAAAAGGACATATTTGAAAGCTCAGAGCGCTTTAAAGTATCAAATCGATCATATTCCTCACGACTTATTTCTCCGGCTTCAAACTCCTTTGCCTTCTCGCGCATTTGAGGAGTATTTCGTGCAAGTCCTGGAAATCTATGACTTGTCAGAAGCCCATTATGGAATACGGAACAGACACTTACGCTGCAGTCCCAAAGGTAAGTGTTGTTTGATATGCAATGACTATTCCAGGTTAGTTGCACATCAGGGGATGGATATTCTTCTGCTCGTACGTCCAACAATATACATTCCCGCAGCAACCTTCCACTTGAAAGAATCGTGAACACCCAACCACCCAAAGCCAATTCCCCACGCAAATAGTGATAACACAATTAAAATGTTTGGTCTCCATGTTCCAAAATCTGGAAGTGTTAGATGAATTCCATTTTCCAAATGTTGATGGATAAATACCAGCAAAACTTCCGAGCAGCAAGAAGATCACAATCTGAATGGCAAAACTAATGCCATTACTCAGTAGGACAATGCTGTTGATTGTCCGATCTCTGCCACAATCAAAGTCAGTAAATTGACCTATTTCAGCTCATAGTCATCTTGTCAAATGACGCATACCTGCCCGCGAATCTCAGACTCGTAGAATCTCCAGCAGCTTCATAAAGCAGGTTTTGAAAAGCTGTCGGCGCAAAATTAAACAAAGTCAACCCATTATTTCCAACATAATAGAGATAATAACTCCAAATTTCCCATTTATCAGTCTCCCATTTCGGCTCAAATTGGTCTGGCGCAACAGGTCGATCCGTTGCGTCAACATAGGGCGCCCTAGGATTATAAGATGTCAGATGGCTTTCAGCCGTTACCGCTGCCGAGTTTGAGGAGGCCATGATGGCGACGCTGGCAACATCTGTGGAGAGGGAGATAAAATTGAGGCAGGAAAAAAAGCAGAGGAACGACGGAGTGGATTTGTACCATCTAGTCTAGATTTCAAGTTTCTAATTTGCGGGTTCGGGTGGCATCAGCTGCATGTAAGTGCTACAAGCTTTCCTGCATACGGCCAAGGAAGTTCCACTAAAATCACTACAGTGGTCACCGGCATTCAAATTTTGATGCTCATGTACAACTCTAACCATCCTTTCGAAAACCAAAATGATTCGTTGAAGAAGTCTGATAACCCGTAAACAGAAAAGGAGTATCTCAGAAGTGGGATTATGGATGATTGAGATCACCAACCACAAAACTAATAGTTGGCTGTCATGCATGTTTACCCATCCATTGACTAGGTTACAGCAGCCAGTAGGGCTCGTTGGATACGAATCACGGAGGCGCCCCCGAGTTAATTGGGCTCAGAGTATGCGCTGCGGGGGAATCTCATCCTTTGACTGAATACACCTAAAAACAACGCCCTGAGAAAAAGAATTGCTCAAAACAAGTTAAAAAAGCCAGCCAATAAGTTACCGCTCGTCAAGGTCAAAACAAATTCGCTCCAGCCCTGGTCGACGAGAAAGAATCCTTCTTCTCCTATTTTAGTCAGAACGTACTTCAGGCGGTTCCATCACGACTCTTTCGGTAGCTGGCCTGCGAAAGCTTCATCAGCGACCGTATTATGCGGAAAAGTCCTTGGATCGACTCACTTCCTGCTCAACCTGGAGACTATCGACAACCGGCGCGAGCTCGCTGAGGATTTCATATGCTTTCTTGTGGTACTCGAGTTGGGCAGCAATCAAATCGGCGAGGTTTCGTAGTGGCTCTGGTGTATCAAGAACCTGTAGAAGTCAGTGGTTGCTTGAGACAAATTGAATCGGAGATACACACATTTTTCATCACTCCGACGGCCTCCTCGGTTTGACCAACGAACTCATCCTCTGCTTGCTCGATCTCAACACGAGCCTCCTCTGACGTCTCCTCTTCGTGTTGTCCATCGGCGCGCGGTGCAGCCCCAGGAAGTTTCCATCCAGGGTTCTTTGCCTTCGCCTTCGCGGCGTCAAGCATCAATCTTGAGTTCTCAACACTCTTTCTTGCCCGCGTCGCGAACATCAAGTTTGTGTTCAAAGTTGTACTCCATCCTGCAAGGAAACGGCTCTGAATTTGGGAGTCCTGTGCAAGTCGTGCCTCTCCAACTCGTTCACTCGCAAGGGCATACTTCTCCAAAGCTTGCGCAAGTGGATCCTCTCCAGCGCCTGTATGTTGATGTTGGAGGAGTTGGCTGCTGGCCAAACTGGCACGAGCGATAGCATGGTTGAAGGTCTTGGGTTGTGGTTTTGTGGATGGAGGGGCTGTGAGTGCAGCTTGGGCGTCAGCAGCAGATGTAGCAGCAGAAAGCAACGACACCTTCTCGCTGACGGTTCGGCTAAGGTCACTGAAGCTTTCCTTCAAGTTTGCGGGATAATCGTAGGCTTCGGAGGAGTATTGGGAACTGGGTACGGAAAATTGATCAGTTGCTGCATTCGATACCCGATTTCTATGGTAGGCTAGAACCCCCCTTGGAGACTTACGTGACCTGTAGCATCTTCTGGTGAACCTGTTTCAGGGCATCCACCCGCTTCTCGAGCTCAATGTAATCTGGAGGCAGCTGGGTCTAGGGAGGAAGAATATCCGTTAGTTTCGAGGCCTCGAGGAAATATCGAACTGCGCACCTTATCCTCAGCCTGTCCGAGTTGCTCCTTCACATATTGTTGTGTGCGGGCAGCGAAGGGAGTGAAGGACGCTCTTGATAACAGTTAGCATTTCTGTATAACTCAAGGGGGGCTCGCAGGCATGTTCGCTGATGCGCAGCACGCCCACGCTTGATTGTTGGTTCAGAGACTTACGAGAAGTTCTTGCCAAAGGCAGATACTTTATCCATAATGAGAAAGAGTATGGTGGGTGGTGGGTAGATGATAGTGGGACACTTGGTCTTTGCTTTGTTGTTGAGGTCTTGCTGGAATCCTGAAGCCTGCAATGCACGCCTGTACTCTTGAGGGACCTCGAGCTTTGTCCAGGCACGCACTTCGCACGTGATAATGACGAAGTACCTTCTTCAAAGTCTCCTGTGAGCACATACCGCATACCTATACACTCACAATTTTCACCATTCTCACTCATAAGTACAATATTTTTGCGTATGATACAGCATATAGTCTGTGTCCTCAAGTGTTCCTGAAATTCTCGACACCGACAATGACTGGAAGGGAACACAACAGAACCTTAAGGATTGAGGGACCAGTATTGTTTGAAAGAGCAGAAACATATATTAGTTATATGCCTCTTTCAGTCATAAATGAAAGGTGGTAAATCCATGAATATCGTACGCTCATTTGAGTTGGTTTCCGAAATTCATCTGCAACCGCAAGAGAACAGCTGCCAACACTCTCTCGCAGCGTCTTCTAAATTTCGATTTTGAAACAATTGGGTTTTCGAGTAACCACTCCTATAGAAAGCATTAACTGTCGTCAGATGATAGGATGGTTTGCCGGTATATGCAGCGTGCTTGTTGCAACCATATGATATGCACTTCATGGTGGCGAAGCATGCATACCCCCATTTTCCAACACTTCTCCTAGATTTCAGGAGTCTGCGTGGGAAAAATCAACTCATCTCCCACATCATTCCAAAGTCTCACTCGTACACGATCATAATTCCACAATTCTTTCTTAGCATCACTACAACTTAGACCTCACCAAAATGGACTCAGACATATCGCTTATCAGCAACCGAGAAGCACCGCTACTATACTATAAACCCCTGAACGCCGAGACTCGAGAGATCAGGCTCGTGACGATTATGCCAGGTGACTTTGGTGATGAGATTCATTGCACCCTCTCGTTGACTTCATTGAATGACCCCCTCGATTATGAAGCTCTATCTTATGTGTGGGGAGAAATTGGCAATCCAGACGTGATGCGTAAAGTTTTCATTGATGCGATACCGAGTTCGGTTACGATCAATCTTGAGGTTTCTCTTCGACATTTACGATACAACTCCGAGCCGAGAGTGATGTGGATTGATGCAATTTGTATGAATCAGAAGGAAATTGACGAGAGAGGATCGCAGGTTATGCACATGGGAAGTGTTTACTCGATGGCTTCTCGGGTTGTCGCTTGGCTAGGCGAGGAATACGAAGATAGCAACCTTGCCTTTGATGCATTTGAAGCTTTGCCTGCAACGGAAGAAGATCACTGGGATTCTGAAAAAAATTCCTCTTTCGATTCGTGTTATCTAGAATCAAAATTTGCCGGTGCAATGCGCAAGGTTCTACGTCGACCATGGTGGCGGCGCGTGTGGATTATCCAAGAGAGCATTCTTGCATCAACGTTAGTGTTTGCTTGTGGTAGACGAAGTATTCTAGCCGACAAGATTTCTGCTATGCATTCAAGTTGCGAGCTTCATGCCCATCTTTGTTGCCGCAAAGTCTTATGGTCTCGGAGACCTCTCGAAACTTCAGAATCAATTACGCTGTGGTACTGGCGAAATATGAATTTGCGAGCCCGATTCGGCAGACCTAGCCTCTCCTGGCTTCTAAGGGGGTTTAGAAACTACCAATGTTACGACCCTCGCGATAAGATTTACGGCTTATTAGGACTCTGTAGCCGAGGACAAAAGAGAACGATCTTACCAAACTACTCTATAGACGTTTCAACAGTCTATCAGCAAGTTTTGTTGAATGCTATTATGTCTCAAAGATCGTTGGAGATATTCGGTCATCTCAATTTCAACTGCTTATCAGACAGCTCCACCACAGGAAGTCGACCCTCTTGGATTCCGGCGTGGGACTTGAAGATAGAACGACATATCATGCAGGGGTTACAATACCGACAAGAGGATGTCTGCCTCTACAAAGCTTCTTGTGATAGTAAAACCTTTGCCACATGTCTGACACCCGGGGTCCTCAATTTGAAAGGTATTCTGCTTGGAGACTTGGGCGTTCTTGGTCCTTCTTGTGACTCGTCTATAATCATAGAGGTACTAAATCAGTGGCGAAAATAGTTGGGATTTCAACTGATCCTGATCGATTATATGATTTGAAGACTGGTACAACATATTACGAGGCGTATTGTCACACTGTCTGTGGCTCTGTCCCTTCACACGCACCCCCTTCCCAGAATCCAATAGGCGATTACGATACTCCTTGGACAGGTTCATTTCTTACCTCTGCTCACAATTTATGGTGGGATAGATTAGAAAACAATAGACTCGCCAAAAAACTTGGTGAAGATCCACAAGTCCCACATCCTGAGTGGGTGACTTTTAACAACTATGTCTCAGCCAGCACATGCTTACGAAGTCTATTTATTTCGAACGATGGATTTTCGATGGGCCTTGCCCCCAGAGCCTCAAAGGTTGGTGATATAATAGCTTTATTGGTAGGTGGAGCAGTGCCGTATGTTTTGCGCCCAAAGCCTAGTATGAGCGTAAACTTTTACGAGGTCATCGGGGATGCGTATGTACATGGAATCATGGACGGCGAAGCTTGGATTCATGCGAATGTACAGGATATTACTTTAGTATAACTGAATTGCAAGCAAACGCGACGATTGTTTTCAATCATTGGATTAAGCTGTTGATGAAGAAGTAGACGCCGCCCTTGTGCCTTATGGATCACAGCAGACATCGATAGAACGTCTAAGTTCAACTTGTTGAAGGTATATGAAAGGTGGTAAAAGCCTTGAATATATTGAAGTGGGGTCTAGCTAGATTATATACTACTAGAGATAAAGAGAGTGGTGTGGAAGATAATAGAGATCACATGTGATCTTTAACAGCCCCCTTCTTCTATACCAAAAGGCTTTAAATAGCATGAATAAAATAAGGCTATTCCTAGCGTTCAACACCTAGGCCTTGCCGGAACTTTTAGAACCCTTGACGTGGGAGAGCTTTGGTGAACCCATCTGCTAATTGGCAGTTAGTAGGGACAAACTCGTAGTGAATTACGCCTGATTCGACCTGTTCTTGCTGCTAGCGATATTAGATTCTAACGTGTTTAGTCCGAGGTATATGGTGGGGGTTTTTTAATAACGTAATTACCCCCTGGTTATCAGCGAATATAGTGGTAGGTTAAGTGGGTTGTTGATCTATTAGTTCTTATAGTAGTTCTTGTAACTAAATAGCTTCTTTTATAGCTAAAGTCTGACCAAATAACTCTGCCTTATATGTTAACAAGGCAACAGTTCCTTGCCGTTTAGAGCTCTATAATATAGCTCTACTCCTAAGATTAAATAGATATCCTAAGGTCGATCTACTTATATTTTTGTCGTCCCCCTAGCTAGCGTCCGTCTATCCTCGAAGATCGATATATTAACCTTTAAATTTTAGTATAAAATTAAGTATACCTTATAGGTATCTGAAGAGCTTTTAAAGAGCTTGGTAGTAACTTTTTGTTAGTTAGTGGGAGTATCGGCTTAGTATAGAAACTAGAGATAAAGAGAGTGGTGTGGAAGATAATAGAGATCACATGTGATCTTCAACACAACTTCCTGCTATTTTTTCTTGGGACGTTATACCAGGCTAAATCGTATAATATTTTTCTTTTTAGAACAAACAATTCAAATCAAATCTGTCGCAATATATTTCACTAGTTAAGCCATATCTGAGTATGGGCCCTCTTCGCTCGAGTATTTGACAACTCGAGCGGTTACATTCCTTTAGTATTGAGTAATCCGTCAACAATTTGGTATAGATTCTTAGTAGGTTTTATAATAATATTTAAATATGAATTGATCAGATCGTAGAAGTCATTTGGGGTCCGGGTACTTTTTTGGTTTAGCGAGGTTTTAGATAGTATTTATTAACTTTAACAGATCGAACCTATTAGTATGACTACAAGGGAAGAAAGAAGAGGTCTAAAATACAAGTGGATCAGGTGAATAGAAGTATGTAGCACATGCGCAATTTGTCTGAACGTCACTGCTTTGCCAAGGCAGGATATCTCGCTTAGGAACGTACATCCCAAAAGGGTCAAAAACCTCAAAAAAGAATTAGAAAAAGGGTTCAAACTGGCAAAAAACCAAAAAACCAATCTCCCCAGGCCCGTAGGTAGGAGAGACTTGTCAACAACCTCAAGTTGAAGACCCTCAACCCCTAACTCGTTCGTTAGGAGGGATTACGAGGCCCAAGGTTTGATGCCCGCAAGTCTACCTAGGTAGCTTGCTGGTCAGAGTGGTCCCTGACTGCATTCTGGGTACACAGGCCGCTCGTTTCGCACAATAACCGTTAGGCCACTGACTACTCTTTGCTAGAACACACTGTGTACCCGGTTTTGCTTATTAGCAGGATATAAACAACATGTGTGCGCGCGGGTTTATTTCGGGCTTTGCTTAAGAAGCCGCGTGACCAGACGATTGGGACGCGCAATAGTTCAAATGGGTGATATAAGAAGTACCACTTCAGTCGGAATCAATTTAATTAGGTTGAGTTTCACTCAATCAAAGTAAAATATATACAAGTCAATTATGGCGCACTTGCCTCTGGAATATTCCCTCAAGATCACCAGTACGTAGTAGCCCCCATACCAGCTTTGGAGGTTGGCACCAAGAAATCGCTTCCCACGATCTTGCCAGTTGAATCTCGGGAACCACAGGCTTTTGTCTTATCCACACTCTTGAAACTACTTGCTGACCAAGTACCCGAATTCCATGAATTACCACTATCTTTCTGGTTTGAACTCAAGGACCTGTCCGCCTGAGTATTGGCGACCGCCACATTTTGCTTGAGAGTTGCAGTAGCAGTTTTGAAGGAAAATCCGGTCTTGCCGTTCTTGTATGCAGTGTTACTTGTGAGTGTGAAAGCTCCGGTTTGAGAATTGTCGACAAATCCACCAGCTGCATTTTCAAATGCGATGCAGTTGGTGATGACATGGTTTGCTGCGCCTATTTCACCTTTATTTCCACCTCCAAGTTTGAAGCCATTTCCGTCTCCTTCAAAGGCGCTGAAGCCCCAACTAAATAGCTAAGTGTTAGAGCTGGGCTATCCAGTAAATTGTTCAGGGACATACCGATTGACTCCGTTACCCCAAGCTAGTGTATCTTCGATCGTAATACCAGACTTAAACTCCCAAAGATCCAAGCCGTCATCCACATTGTTCCAAAGTCTTGCTCCACGAAGAACATTGCCTTCGCCACTTCCTTCTTTACAAGCGAATCCGTCAGCGGATTCCCCATTTTTGCGTGGATCTCGGTTTCCATAAGAGTCCAGGTAGAGAATCGTATTATGAGCTGAAGCACCTTGCATCTGGAACCCGGTCTCGTAATTATCCCGAGTAATGAGGCGCTCGTAGTAATTGTTGGAGGAGTCGGCATGATAAATGCCATAAGGGCCATTGATCAATTCGAGGCCGATGAATTTCCAGTAGTTTGCTTTCTCGATATGGAATATTCCTCGGTTCTTGGCTGGGATTGATGAGTCAAGCGCACCAGGGGTTCTTTGTACCTATTAGCACGATCTTTTGCACTTTTGGACTTGGTCAAAACACCTACGAAGGTAGAGCCTCCCCATCGATTATGACTTTCTCTGATGCATACGCAGAAATCGTGTAAGGACTTGATGCAGTTCCACTTTTGGTGAACTGGATATTTGTTGTCAAACCATATGTTCCCGCGCGAAGATAAATTGTTGATCCCGCAGTAGCAAGATTGACAGCCGACTGAATGGACTTCAGAGGAGCAGTGATAGTCCCAGCAGCACTATCAGATCCAGATGGCGAAACATAGATAGTCGCGCAAAGTGAAAGAGGGAACCTTGCAACTGCAAGAAAGCATACAAATGAGTATCTCATGGTGACTGAACAGAGGATAAATGACCCGCTTTATGAGAGGAATAAAGCTTAAGTTTTGCTTCATGGGAAATGCTCTTATCATATAAAAGGAGCAAAGAGCCCATTTTCGAGACCTGGGCTCAAATCTAGAACCCAAGCATTCCGGTAATTCGAAGAAATCTCCTTCGAGGAACATAAATTGCCGCCCCTATAATGCGGCATCCACCACGCGGATATGGACTGGGGAACAACCATAGAAAGAAAGAAATCACTGGGCACCGATAGTCCCATGACCTCAAATTTGTGGAAAGCGACGGAGTCAGCATCATGGTAAAGTAAGACGAGGATGGGAGAAATGTTTTACCGCCACAATTAAGCGTGTCGCAATAATTGTTTCCACCGCATTTTGAGAAAATCACCGAGTCGTTGCCTCTGAGTGGCCGGAATAAATATACTTGTTTGGGCTATTCCACAACCCCCTTGCGGTTTCGACTAGATTTAACCGAATGAGGAAATACACCCCGAGCAACTCCAAGAACATCAAAACTTCCACATATTTCCTCTCGAGAAAGACGAATGTACTTCCTATTGACTTTGATGTTTCCTCTACCATGAAGCTATGAGAATGCAGTTCTCGTGGGTCGTTAGGAGCAGAGATTGTAAGGTTGGGGTACACAAAAGAGGGATGAAGTTCGCTTTTTCGTCCAAATAGCATGAGATTTCGGAGCGGCTCTCTGTCTTTCTCCACACAAAATCCGAGACATTCATTATGGAAGGATATTATTAAGCCGCAAATGTTGATGAGATCAAGACCCCGCCCCCGCATGACAGAATAGTAACGATCCTCGTCCAGCGAAATATTATGGCAACAACCAGTTCTGCTGCGGCGCAAGATGAAGTTACACTAGCACTTCGTCAAGCCAGATCATGGACCAAGTATTAAGGGAAGCTTGAAAACTCGAGAAAATAGAAAGTTTTTGTAAAGATTCGATAATGTCGCAGCTTTCGGGATTCTCGCTCTTCTCTTCAATTGGCGGCACCGTGATAAAAAGAATGCAACCCTTGCAGATTTGGTGACTTCCCTTGAACCCCACGGCAGTTAGTCGGGATTCTTGGGGCTGCGAATATTTCTGTACTGTATAATTGACGACAAGCTGGATTCGAAAAAAGAAGCGTAAGTGGCAGTAAATTCGACCGTGGAAATATCGTGCAAAATAGAACTTTATCTTGGTCTTGAGGGTGATTTTTCGTGTCGTCATAGCTTTTGTATTTGGTCAGATCCTGCCGGCTTTTCTGATCGATGTGTAGGTGCATTTCGGTTTTGCCAACAGCACGCGGCAAGCGAGCCCGTCGGGAAAATCCACCCACTTTGACTCTGTTGGCATCTGGAATATCTGCGGTCAAAGTTTCCCCACGGCTCTGCTTATCGATTTGCTTGGATTTTGGCTAGAACCTCATGGAGTGAAAGCTAGCTGACAATACATGTCAAGCCATGAGCATCAAAAGAAAGCCTTTACTTTTGAAAGAAGTTTAGACTTGACTAATGGTTACTTCTCAATCTTTTGTCTTTTGGGGTGTTGCGGAGCTAAGCGAGAGCTTTGATATTCTTAGAAATGTAAACAGAGAGCCAAGCAGATGATCCTGAAAGATGTGCAAGACTGTCCCCACACAGCATGAGGATCTTTGCGGATCTTTGCGGATCTTTGCCCAATTTTCTCAACTTCTCCCACCGCCCCATCCAAAAATTCTCTCGTTAAACATGACAAAATTGCCAGCACAAACCACCAAAAGTTACAGGTGGTGGGGTAAAGAATCCGGAAAATGTCACAAATTTTCGAAGGTATTACGAAATACACAAAAGGGGCGGGAAGGAAAAAAACAAGCGCGAGGAATGCCAAAAATGATCGCAGAGAGCAGAAATTGGAAGATATCGAAGTGGTGACTGAGAGAGAATTATATCAATATGGTTACGGAAGGAAGTAAGCGCACACAAAATGGCCGGTTAATAGTGGCACTTGACGGGATCAAGCCTAGTGACCGTTCTTGCAGCTAGATGTGTGTCAAGTCATGATATTAGCAAAGAAGAACCATTTTTGTCTTGGTCAAATCATACCAAGAATGTTCGAAATGCAACAGATAATTATCTTCGAGCCCTAGGTGGATAAGCAAATTTTGCTAAGGAACTTGATAGGATTGAAAACCCTCGATGAAAACTCGGCGAATCGCTGAATAGTGACACCAAATAGCTTAGGACAACCTGCCAAGAACCATAGGCACAATTGGCAAATTTGTCGAAATGCAACAAAATTCAGTAATGCCAGGTGCAAGTGCCTCAACGTTCCAAAATGGGCGTTTTAGTTGGAGCCTTTACGGTACAGTACCAGCAACTAATGATTGCCAAGTATCCGTTGTCTTTGGGTACCAACAGAAGCCAAGGGAACAAATGTGTAAAGGCGTGGTTGGCAAAAACTTCGAAGTGCAACAAAAGCAACCTGTGCCACACATTTCACCTGAAAACAGAAGATATTATCGTCGTTCAGAGGAAAAGGGATGCGCTTGGCTCTTGGCATTGGTTCATTCTTTGGTTTGGGGCAATGGGGGAAGCATTCTTCCGTCTGTGTTGCGCCCATTGCCGCCACATGAAACCCAAGACCAGCAGATGTATCCTTGGAAGTTGGAACACCCTGATACTACTTAACTGAGATAAAGTCCTTTTCTATATAGAAGCCAAGAAACTTGGCGCAATTGGCAGACACTGCGATTTGCAACAAAAGCTGAGAATGAGGCTGAATACAGTATATATGATGTTGAACTTGTGGGCTGGTACAGGCCATCGTGAGCCATCGCGAGCCTTGGCACAGCCTCTGGGGGCAGACAAAGGGGGAACGAGGATGCCAAGATCTTTAGAGGATTCTTGGTTCCAAATGCGATGTGCAACGAATATCAGTAGATCTGCAAGAGGTGAAGAGAGCGATTATTGTGCTTGCTTGTGAAGTTGTGGTGCAGGTTATCTAATAGATGTTGGGGTCATCAATCAACATAATGTACGAGTAACCTCACATGTAAATATCTCCATGGCTAAATTCTGGCTAAATTCTTAGGATGATGAAATAAGTCAGCAGCAAATTAGGGAAGATTAGGGCATTGAAGACTTACTATTTGTAGTCTGTAAGATGACTACACAGCTGTGTAATGGTTTTTATTTACTTTCTCTCCCCAAACTATTATTTGGGTCTAGCCTCCAGACGCAAATACCACCTGCCCTTTCTGTTCCACAACTACCAAAACATGAACAATATATCGAAACCAGCCCCTTAAAACACGAAGAAAATTATTATGATAACAACCCAATGTGAGGAAAAGAATTGACTGGAATCGACTGGTGTGTTGTGGTTTATTTTTCAAGTTTGCAAAGGAATGAATGCAGACATTCTTCTTCAACCCCAAGTAGGGCCTATGCTCGCCTGGTTTTTCTGAAAATTTAAAATCATTTACGCGATATCTAACAAAAAGTCAATTAACAATACGGCGTTTCTGCTGACCTGATCTGCTGATACACACTAGCTTCTGGTAGGAAATTATCGGATAATGTACTCACTACTGGATACCAATCAATAACGTTAAAGTAACAAGCTAAGATTTAATTTACTTAACTTCTTACATGGATCAAAGGTTATGTAGACGACTACTAAAAGTCCACCAAAAGGGCTCCTATGGATACTTGGGGTAGAATTCTTGGCACCAACCAGATGGACTGCTTACTAGGAAAAATAAAGCGCTGTAACAGCGTAATATTCTAGTTGTATTGGGGACAAAGATATCCTAGACTTTAGGGAAAAAAGAGCTTGTATTCCAAACACTACTACTAAAAGCAAAGATTCAATAAAAGGCTGCCGTCGTTCAGAATACACGGGAACTTCGTCCCATGAGTCTCTGAATCTCTGACAGTTAATCTGATTATGCGTGTTCTAAAACTTCTACAGTGCAGTGGGCTGACATTGTTTTTGGACTTGTTCAGATGAGGTTTAGACGATAAATTCAGCTGGAAAAGAGAATTGCCTAATCTACCTAGCGCAGAAAAAGGTGAACCACGCAAACTCGCCAATACACACCACAACTGTTTTAAGCACACGTAATAGTGCAGTATTGATGATGAATTGTACAATATGCAATCATCAACCGCTTTGGAGCTGGCTGCAGGACCAAGGGCTATTATTCTTACTCTATGCATAAGCTCATAAGCCTGAAGAGCGTTCTCACAGGAATATCTCTACCATTCCTATCAGACCATCCCCACTGCAGAAATCCCCCGTCACCCCGTCACCCCGTCCCCCTTGGCCACACCCCACACTGGCCCTCGTTGCCGAAAGCTGCTTCTGACGTTGCAACGAGCATCGTATTGTTGGTACTCGAGTATTGTCGACCCCTCGTCGACCCCTCGACACCGCCTGGCTCCCCCGAATTCGATAGAAACATATGTGGGAACATGATCTCCTCGCCGTTACACCATCCTATCAACCCACGTTACCCATATGATCTGCAGCTGGTAGCAGCAACAATCATGACCCACGCCAAGGGTCTCTAGGAACGAGGGACCGATTATTGGGGTGGAAAGGATCACGTGTTATCGCAACCCTTGCATGCATTGCTGGCAACGCAGATTGATGCAGCAAAACCACCATCACCCATAGGCGCCCAGCGGTCAGGATTCAGCCGCCCGTGTGTCCATATCATACAAATACAGACTGCATGGAATGCCGAAGTCGCTCATTTGCGCATATAAAACACCGCCAGAATTGACGTACTCCGTACTTGGTCGAACTCCTACCAAGCCTCCCCAGACAAGAAGACAAGGCAGGGCAGACGTTGCGAAACCGACGACACACTCCGTAGAAATTCCGGTCATACGAAAAAGGCAAGATGCGTTGAACAATAACAAGTACGACCGAAGGCATACTTTCGAGGCACAAGTTTAGGGAAGAATCAGATAGAGAAAAGCAGAGGGAGTTGAATTGCGAACGCTCCAATTTTGGAATCCAAATCCCGGACAGCATGGAGAACCACCAGCCAACCGTCGACGAGCCATTTTTTTCGGTATCAACACCAGCAGCAGCACCTGGAAAGGTGGTGAACCCAGGATTCATCCCGCTGGTCACGGTGGTTGGATTCCACCATGCGAGGTAGGCCGATCCGGCTGCTGCGTTGGCAGATACAACGAGACAAGGGAGCTGACAAGAAGCACAATGTAGAGGCCCTGAGGTAGAAACTTGGTTTGGGGTGGACGAAGGCGTTGATCCCGCGCTCGACAATGACTGGTCTCTGTTGCCCTTTATGGCCTTGAGTGATGGAGCGCATGCGTAAGCCCCTCTTCCCTGCCTCTGGTTTTACGGGTTGGGAAGATATCTAATATCTGGTCAATGGTGCAGCTCCTCCGAAGATTTCTCCTACTTCACCCTCCTAAAACCGGCTAAGGATAATGTCCCAGCAACCTCCCTATTTGGAATATCATGTACAAGGCAGTTGGACGCTTCTATGCTCATAAACCGCCCAGCAGATGTGACGAGATCCACGGTCCAGAAAGCGGTCGTGGTAATAGCGGATTCGCCTCAATTTTTCGGGATGCTGCGAGAAAGAATGTCGGTAGTAACTACGGCCTGGTTTGCGCAGAGAGAATTTACGGATACAGAGATCTTGAAGCGATTCCAAGAAAGTCTGAAGGATGAGAAAGAGAGAGGTGTTGGCTTGGCCGAGGAAGATCGTGAAGAATATTTGGGAATGAGTTTGAGGGAGTTAGTAAAGGAGTTCAAATGGCAGACTTTAGTTCTCTTCAAGTGCTGTTTGTTGCAACCAAAGGTAGAATTTAGAATTCAAGGTGGCAGTGTAAATTGGTCGCTAACTACCTCGATAGATGCTCTTCTTTGGCTCCAGATGTGAGAGATTGTGCATGATGCAATTCTCCCTAATATCATTGATACCAGGTCTTATTCGCAATCTTCAGGATTGTGCGGATCCAGAATTAGAAAACTATGAGAAGCAGTTGGTTAAGCCAACAAGTTTGAAGACGAGCGACCGAAGTTCATTATTGTCTTATATGGGATTGCCACTTCAGATTTTTGGGAGAGTAAGAACGGTCCTCCCACACGCCTCTGCGTTTCTCACTAATTATTTTCCAGGGAAGTCTCTATGGTCCTTATACTCCGTTGCAGCAACTGGATATACTGGCGGATTATGGTACCAAATCTTATATTGTTGGATCCACCAATTCCCTCCTTTTACAACAAAAGGACCGTTATAGCGATATTCTCGTTAACCTCGACGAAATGACTATAAATATTACATCTAGCTCTTTGCGAGCGGCTCTCACTTTATCTGCCGCCGATCGTCGATGGATTGACTTCATTACACAGTCTGTGAACGACACCTGGGATGAGAATAACCCTGGGCGGCCCAATACTATGGGATACGTTGGATCCGAAGAATTCATACGACTGCAGTTTGAAGAATATCTCCTTTCTCTCATATCGTCCGTCAAATGTCACAACTATCTCAAACACCATGCTCATAATCCAAGGGCGATGCTTCCTCATGTCGAGGGCGATCCTGCTTTTGACTTCGGTTCTGATTGGATTGAAGCGTGGTCAAGAAGTGAGAACTACAGGATATGGGAGAGAAACACCGACTCGCACCTCTTCGATATCGTGGAACCCAAGCATCCTTGTGCAGGCGGTCTTACAATTGATGATGTTCAGCGCCGAATTGCCGAACAGGTAAAGGAATTCCACCTGGATGAGAGATTTGCTGTTGGTAAGGAGATTCTTGGGAAGAACTTAGCCGCAGGAAAGGAAAAGGCTAGTACAGTATTCAACAAACTTTATTCGGACATGGAAGCACTGAAAGAGAGCCAGCGAAAGAAGCAAGAAGAAGCAAGACTGCAAGCAGAGAAGAATGCTGCTCCAATGCCAAGTCCTGGATTCCAATCGCCAGACCAAAATGGCGCAAAACAGACTGTACAGAGTGTTGGAAGCAAGGCCGGCGCATACATCGGCAGCTGGGGAACATGGGTGGGCGAGAAAAGGAGAAGCGGCTGGGGAGGGAAAGCAGCTCCGACTTCACCAATCACCGTCAAAGAAAACTATCCTTCTCCACCACGAAGTGGGAAATCTATAGAGTTTTCGAGACAAATAGCAAAATCAGATGACAGACCGAAGACCTCGGAGAGTTACCAAGAGAGCATATTTGATGCAGAAGCTAAGGACGATGTCCATGACGCTAAACCATTGGTAACCTCATCCCACAGAAATTCGAAATTTCACGAGGAAATGGACGGTTTCTCACAACCAGTTCCCGCAGAAGCAAAATCGGAGATTGGATCCAGCCCAGAACCATCGCCGAAGGAAGCGCCAGAAATTACGCGGAAGGCAGTCCCAGAGCCGATTGAATCCGAAGAATCAAAGGCATGGGGAGAAGAACTACCAACTAAAATGAATGCATTTGAGAGAAACAGCGCTGTGGCAGAAGCGATTGAAAAGGCAACAGCAACTCCTATCTCACCATAGATTCGGTAGGTATACGATTATAATGAAGTCATTATTGGGTTTCGGGGGGTGGCATCGATGCATTTGGGACGATGAATTCCTCTGACTGGCGTTTGGCGTACATGGGTGTAGATAAGGGTACGATATGTTATGAAGACACGACAAATATATACCTGCTTTGAACAATAGGGGGTTTTCTTCTTCTTTTTTCTTTTTCCAACAAACGAAACACTGTGCACTTTCAGCTTTGTGAGACTAGGGCGACACGGACTGGCTCTTGACCGTTTGTTCCTTTCAAGTTGCGTCATACCTTATCTTCTCCATGTACAATCCCATGCTCAAATACCGATCATCAAATTTCGAAATGCAACAAAATTTTCCAAGTGCCACGCCAGAAGCTCACGGTTTGTTTCTAGTGATCTCAAGCACCGTGGCCTAGATCCCTCTGTTAGACTGTTCGGGTGTTGTAGCCCAGCGCCTTTCCTTTTCGGGGGTCGTTTAAAGTCAAATTTAAGCTTTTTCCGAACGATGTCAGTCTAGACTCCAGGCGGTGGATTTCATTTGGTTTTGTGTCACCAGTGCGATGTGCAATTCTTTTCTGGAAGGCACTGGGAGAGCAGCTGTCCCTTCAGAGCTAAAAGTCTATAACTATGTCCGTGTCTGTTTCTGACTCGGGAGTTCTCGAAGCAGCGAAACTAAGGCCTAGGATAATCTTTTAGCCTACACCACAGCTGGAATGTCCAAATAAAGGTCCTGTGGTGGGTCACGACTTCGCTTCGGGTTTTCAAAAGCTTAATTTTGTGCACCCTTGCGTTGAAAAAGAAAAGGGATGAAGGATTATAAATTTCTTACTGGTTCATGATATATTTCCAACAAAAGAATCGCTGATTTTCAGGACTGGCTGAGTCATCTCCCCAATACGTATATTCTCTCCAAGTTTCTTCTGATTTAGGGGTCGTTTGGTGGATGTAAAGCATGTCACATGCCTCTAGACAAAAAGATTGTCCCGCTCGTTGGGTCTGTCATCATAGACCTGCAGCGAGCATGCAGTCTAGAAGGGAACCACGGAGAATTCCGTTAGGTTACGACTTGCAACAAAGAATCCTACAAGAATCTCATTTTGTTCTAGCTAGAGGAGGATCAAGTAGGATGACGACGCCTCTCATTTCTCTTCCATCAGGCGAGTCACGCTGTGGACGGCTTTTAAGGTTTCGGTTAGCAACAAGAGTATGCGGCTCTCTGTGACTCTTGGTATCGTGATAATTACCTATTGACACTGAAGAGAAACACGATCTACTGTCGTAGACAGTGAGTACGTACATGACTGTTAAATGGCCACACAGAGCTAAGTTGAGCTTTTTTATTTTTACTTTTAGGGATGCCGTATAACCTCAAAATGCAGCTTCTTATCAAAATTCGTTTTGCTGATGTGATAGTTATGCAACCTGAGTGTACACTCTCAAGTAGGCTTGCTTTTGTGGGGCATATTACAACGTGATTGTACTTCTGGGTATCGTACTCCATCCCTTTAAGACAAAAGACGATCTTCGCAAGAAGGCATTGAACTGAAGTTACTCTCACACAGAAACCATTGTTATTGTGATGGGAGGGACCATTGCTGTCAGAGTAGCCACAGTTTTCACTGGGGCTTTCTGCGTTATCGTTTTTCGTACACTCAAAAAGGTACAGCACTGCAGTTCACTTGCCTAATAGGTGACATCTTAGAATAGTATTGTTTGTGATGAAATTATAAGGATTTCCAGTGGGAAACGGGTTCAATATTACTTGGTATTCATAGTGCACCAATTCGTCGTCCCAAAAGCTGGCTGTACAAGTGTCCATGACGGAGTCCATGAAGGGGAAATTTATAGGAATGATGGCGAAGATCTTCATGGTTGCTATTCTGGACTTGGATAGATTGGAAAGAGGTTATAATGTAGAATATAAACGTCACCTTTGGACTCAAATGAAAATTGCGGATTCATGTAATGCCAGCCGTTGATTTGGTTGCGCGGAGTTTCACTGGTTCCCAAAAGGAGAAATCTTCTATGTACAGATGGCCTCGGGTATGAACCGAATGATTCGGAGCTAAGAGTACTAAGATAAGAGGAATTTGTATGCTATAATGTAAGATTATTACCCCAAGCAAATTGTATAATTTATAGACTTGGCTATTTAGTAGCATTTGGTTCTTGGACCTCTTGTTATTAAGCGAGTTTTAACGAAGCTGAATTGAACTAATTTAGGTCCAATGGCTTTCTAACGAGTCAAAGGGAAGTTGCAGGCAAGGTGAGACTAGAAAAGAAGTGCTTGAAAGAGAAATCATAGTAAATAAAAGATAACGTGGTGAACTGTGAACCGTGAATAGTGAATAATAAGTTACACTAGTGAATGGTAATAAAGACGAGCAATAGTGAATAATGAGCAACACTAGTGAATGATAAGTAACCGTAGTGAATTTGAAATAGTAAATAGTACTAGTGAATAATAAATAATCGTAGTGAATACTGAAGAGTAACTATCCTTAGTGAATAGTACCTAACACCAGTGAATAGAAGGAAGTAGGAGTAATAGTGAATGATACGTAACAGTAGTGAATACCCAATCGTAATTGACACTAGTGAATAGTAGCAAAGAATCATAGTAAATAGTGAATAACAAATATTAAGTAACACCAGTGAATAATACGTAACCGTAGTGAATACTAAACAGTAAATAGCACTAGTGAATAGTAGGAAAGGAGTAATAGTGAATTAGCACTAGTGAATAGTACTTGGCACTAGTGAATAGTACTTGAAACTAGTGAATGGTAATAATAAGAGGAAATAATAGTGAATAGTGATTCGCAATGTCGACCATGGTCAATACAATTCAATTCATCATTTATGAGAATCCAAGATAAAGGTTCAAACGAATGTCTTCTAGATACAAGCTAGTAACACCTTCCCTTCCAATGTAAACAATAGCCTCGTAAACAGTTCTGTTCCCCACAGAAATTCAACGTCTCTGGTCTAGGTCAGGTACAAATCAGCTTTGGTTAGGTTTAGTGACAAAATGCCGGACTTCCACATACCTTCTAACAGTCTATCAAGGGAAAATAAACTTAAGCACATCACAAGCCCGCCAGTGCAAAAGAACCCGCCTCCATGCAGGGTCAAAATATTCGGGAAATCCCAATATCACATCAACGAACTGTAAACGCAGGCGTTAAATTCCTTACTTGCTAGTAAAACGGCACGGTAACTTCCTGCGACTTGTCTGTCGGTGAGATAAACCACCTCATAGGAGCTTTATTGAGGCCGAAGTGAGTCCAAGTGATCAATTATCCCCCAGAAGAGGACTGCCTCAGAAGTCACATGAATATAGTACTGCGGCACGGATTATTACTGTAGCAACTGTGGAGACTTAAGTCCAGGAGAGCCTCGATACAAGGATAATCATAGCCCCGGTTATATCCTCAAAAACCCCGCCCGCCAATGTCTTTGTAACCACGTTCTTATGTAGTAGTATTGAAAGAGCTTGAATAAGTTACCCAAATGCGAAGGTGTGCATGTGCTGAATGTTGTCCAGTCGCATATTACGCTTGATTCGGTCGAGTGTTATTGATTACCTAGGTAGCGAAAGCTCTCTGCTCTTGGTCAAACTCTAATGGCCAATTGGTATATGCGTTCCTGTTGGTAGCTTTTGTTTCGTACGGCTGATTTATTCAAAAGTTTTCTTATCTTTTATAGAAACACAGCGGTATTCTTACATCTAGATAAGTCCATTGTGGGGGTGTTGTCCAAGTGGTTCACTACTTAAGGCTGCTACTACACCGTAGAATCCGTGTTAAACTAGATCTACTTCCAGGCATCTTAAGTCACAAGGAAAGTCTGAATGTAACCCTATAGCTACAACGAGCGTTAGCCTGTATAAAGAGTTTTCACCTGTACTTAAGCTAGAGTTTTCTAAACTCCTTCTCTCTTTAGCTAAAAAAACAATACATCATTATTTAACAATCGGTGCCTCAGAACTTCCTTGATATTTATTGATAATACGAATAAACTCCTCCTTACACACAGTAAGCTGACTCAGTTCTCTTTGGCGTAAAGAATTTGAGATAAGCGTCTAAAATCCAGACCTCGTGACTTTATTCTATCTTTTTAGATTGACTGCTCTTAATCCAAAGACTTTCGTTTTGTCAAATCACAACTCAGCAATATATCACAAACTGGGAAGCTCAAATAATGGCACCTCAGAATATCCGAGCTTCGGTTCAGTTTTTGAAGTGGCAAGACCTCTACAATAAAGAAAAGCCATTCATCATTTTCCTTGACATCCCCGCTGGAGCCAAGGAGCAAAGAAAGACCAACATAGTTTTTGAGGATATCGAGATTCCCATTGAGGATATACGTGGAAAAGAACATTGCTTTAATCTAGATGATCAAGGATTTATGGTCTCCAATCTTCCTCCCTTTACTGGATTTGCTTTAATCTAGATGATCAAGGATTTATGGTCTCCAATCTTCCTCCCTTTACTGGATCACTTGACACAGATACGATCCAGGGTGTACACTTGCCAGCGGTGGAAAATTTACTCAAAGAGAAAGTTGAAGGTGCAGACAGGGTGTTCATTTTTGATTGGAGAGTCTGTTTTCACTTATGGTGTTCTTATAACAATCGCTGACCAAACCCTAGGTTCGCCGTGGTGATGAAGTCCACGAAAGTCATCGACTTGCAGGACTTTTCGGCGCCATTGAAACCGACAAATGCAGCACATATAGGTATGCTGCCCAATTTGTTAACGTGAAGCTCTTGAAACTAACTTTGTCAGACACCTCAGCTATTTCTGCTATCAAAAGATTGAAACTGCAGCTTGGAGAAGAAGCGTCAGATGCTTTCAAGTCACGGATACGAATTATCAAGTATGCTCCGTTCATAACCGGGGGAATAACTTGCAGAAAATAACTTGCAGAAAATAACTTGCAGAAACTGACAGAACCTCAGTATTTGGCAACCAGTAAATCACGTCGTAGAAGATTGGCCACTAGCTCTCTGCGATGGTAGTACTGTCGAAGCATCTTCTCTTGTGGAAACAGACATTGTGAGAGCAGGGCATCTGAGCTCAAACCTATATATCATGCATCAAAGGTCCAACCATACTACCTATGCGATGTCATGATTGTGGGTAGGATTCGGATGAATGGGATGGTGAGTAGACTCCATATATCCAAATTGAGCCCTGAAAACCAGATGCTACGAGGTCTCCTCATTGACTAGCGGTTGGCAGGCTATTCACTATCATTATCTTTATCTTTATTCACTATAACCCCTCATTCTTCCCATTCACTGGTGTTATTTACTATTCACTGGTGTCAATTACAATTTAGAGTTCACTACGGTTACTTATCATTCACGATTTACTATCATTATTTTTATTCACTATTACTCCTCCTTCCTACCATTCACTGGTGTTCAGTACTATTCACTAGTGTCAATTACTATTTAGTATTCACTACGATTACTTATTATTCACTAGTGTTCCTTATCATTCACTAGTGTTCCTTATCATTCACTAGTGTTACTTATTATTCACTATTCACTAGTCACTAGTCACTATTCACTATTCACTATTCACTATTCACTATTCACTATTCACTATTCACTATTCACTATTCACTATTCACTATTCACTATTCACTATTCACTATTCACTATTCACTATTCACTATTCACTACGATTACTTCTTATTCACTAGTGTTCCTTATCATTCACTAGTGTTACTTATTATTAACTATCCACCCTTTACAATTACGTCTCCTTGTTACCATTTATTCACTCTAGTCTAGTATTATTCACTAATTTCTAGAATAACTATTCACTATATATTCAAGTCTATTTACTTAACTCAATGGCAAAAGTGAAGTATGTCGGAAGTGAAGTCTGTCGAAAGTGAAGACTATTAAAGTAAAGTCTATAATAAAGTGAAGTCTGTCGGAAGTGAAGTCTGTCGAAAGTGAAGTCTGTCGAAAGTGAAGTCTATAGAAAGTGAAGTTTGTAGAATACAGCTTGATCCTTCCGCGTCCAGCATCGATTCACTCTGTAGTATCTACATTCACTCAAGAATTCTCTAATTCACTGTATATCTCATTGATTCACTCTATATCATCTATATTCACTATATATTATCTCTATTCACTAAAGAATATCCTAATTCACTGTATATCTTATTAATTCACTCTATAGTATCTATATTCACTACATATTATCTCTATTCACTGAAGAATATCCTAATTGAATATATATCTTATTAATTCAATCTATAATATCTATATGCACTATATTCTATCTCTATTCACTAAATATCTTATCAATTCACTATATAACATTTCCATTCACTATATCTCTATTCACTGAAGAATATTCTAATTGAATATATATCTTATTGATTCACTCTGTAGTATCTACATTCACTATATTTTATCTCTATTCACTAGTTAAGCTTATCAAGATATTCACCCCTTACCCAGTTCATTCACTATACAACTATATCCTACTATATAGGCCCTCTATTCACTACAGCCATTCCTTCACTATTCACTACTACTTAACTACAGTTACTTAGTATTTACTATTTACTATTTACTATTATTATTCACTATAATTCCTCCTTCCTACCATTCACTAGTGTTTAGTACTATTTACTAGTGTTAATTACTATTTAGTATTTACTACGATTACTTATTATTCACTGGTCTTACTTATTATTCACTATTCACCATTCACCATTCACTATTGCTTCTCCTTTTTACCATTTACTAGTGTTACTCATCAAACACTAGTGTTGCTTATTTGAGGATTCTCTTGGTGGCACCACCAGTACCCGCACCAATTGAGCAGAATATTTAGGAGCTGTAAAATACAGAGTTGTCCAGACCGTACTCGTGAAGAAAAAGAAAAGTAGAAAAAACTTGGATGGCATTACCCCGCAAAGCAAGAGTTAGATGAGGTCTGGATTTTCAAGCAATTTGATACAAAACCTGACGTTAAGGCGAATTGTAAGTGTTGAATCAAGTTCCATATAATATGCTGTTTGCTCATTAACTCGACTCTTTTACATTCGGATTGCCCTCATACATTATTCAAGTGTCCTATTGCAGAAATAGATGCGAAAAGTCGACAAAGTATTGAAGTGAGGGCTATTGTTCTTACTGATCCGTCAGGCTCTCTGTAAACAGCAACGGGCTGGGGCAGAAGTTTGTATACCAATACCAATGGAACTGGAAACTGAAATATAATAGAAGGTATACTTGTGAGTTATCAGTGATTTCGTCGTTGAATTCAAAGGGGAAAGCATCAACGAAACAAGTGTAACACAAGAGTAATCTTTCGATGGTCGCAGAAATAAATAAAGACCAAGTCCCGTCTGCAAATTGACTGCTCTTCATTTCAGATTCTTACTCAGACATCGGTCACCCCCCGCGATTGACTTTCGAGGGTCAAAAACCGTATATATGGGAGGGAGGCGAGGGGGGGGGGTTATACTCTACTGGACGTTGTCGTGCCTTCCCTCTCAGTCACCTCAACGCCTCGTCATAGCTTGGCGCGAGGTCTAGACCACTGCAGTTGCATCCCATGGAGATGAAGTGTGTGAGGTGAATGAGGTAAGTGAAGGAAGGAACAAAGGTGAGCGATGCACTCTAGTGAAGTCCGCACTCTTCCCAAGCCTAAGCCCCACCCACAGGAGCCACACCACGTGGTCAGCCACGCCGCACCAACCACCCACAGGCTCATGCTTAGGCTTATGCTTACAGTGACTCCGCCTATGCGTCATGCCCATAGAGGGGCATCTAGTGCCGCTGTCAAAAGCAACGCAACGCAACGGAACCTCGCAAGAATTGTAGAGGAATCACACTCTCGACTTTGTCCCAATTCCTCCTCGATGCCCAAAAAACGAACCTCCAACTTCCACACAAAACCGCTATCTACAGTTCACCCCTCGCTCGGTTCTGGAGCCGCAGGACCTTCGAGTTCAACTCGTATGTCTTAGTACCTATATGCCAACGAGAAACTAACGACTAACCGCACTCTGCAGACAACGATGTACAATCTGTCAATGATCTTATAGCCTCTGCTCGAAGAACCTATATTACACCATCTAATTACTCCCATCTTCCTCCAACATTCTCGCAAACTCTCCCTCCCCAAACTCGACAACTTCTCTCACAACCAGAAACGCCAGCTCCACGGCCACGACATAGACAACCCGTTCGCCTAGGTAGAAATGGCAGGCCAATTGCAGGTCCTCCGCCGCCTCGCAGCTGGCTCCTTGGAGCATCCAGATATGCTGAACCCCAGTCCGAACTGAGAAAACGACAGCCTGAGCGTTTATACCCAACATCAATAGACCATTTACCCGGACTGCCAGAAACCAAGGGGGGCCGCAGACTACAGGACATGTGTTTGCGGGGCATGGCTCGAAATTGGGAGTTCGTCAAGGAGTATGAAAGGAATAATCTTGCGGTTATACCAACCTCTCATAGGATGCTCCTGCTGAGCTGCATTGCTGTCTACGGTCCAGAGGAAGGAGTTGGACATGACGGATTATCAAGTTTGGCCATTCTCCCAACTAACGGTGGCGAAGATGCAGATGACACGCATGAAGAAGTAGAAGTAGGATTTAATCCCGGGATAAACAATGAAACATTTCATCGCCTCGATCTTTCCGGATCGGTCGGCAGATCTATCACTTTCAAACAACTGATTGAGTTGGTCGAAATACCAAGCGAGCCCCAGGAGCCCGAGGAACAATTAACTTGGGAAGACACAATTGCACGACCAATCAGTGCAGTTATCCCTCACTTGACGCACCTTTCACTCTCTCATCCGCCCCAGACAGTTTCATGGGCGAAACTTCTTGGGCTAGCAAAACATGTCCCCGCCTTGACGCATCTGTCACTTGCGTACTGGCCGGTACCAACCCTGACACCTAATTCCCAAACAGTAAAAGTATCTTCGAAGTATACCAGAGATATCCAATATGGAGCTACGGACATGTACTCCCATACCATTGACGACAACTACCAGGAAGCTGTTGACGTCCTGCGGAGACTTGCCAGAACGCTTTACAGCATTGAGTTCTTAGATCTGAGTGGTTGTACTGACTGGCTTCGTGCTTTGACGTGGCACGATGGTAGAGAAAGGGGCCCTGGACTCGAATGGTGCAATCTCTGGGTCAAATTATCGTTGTTACGTCTTTATTCCGGGGTTTCATTAACCTCTTTAAGCACCAATAGCGAAGTAGCACATTTTGTCAAGGCTTGTAAGATCCAGCTAGAGGTTCAGGATACTTTAAATTGGTGGGCACATCCGTTTTCTGTAAGGAGGAGGAAAATATACACTCGTTTTGAAATGGATGATCCGAGTCTTTACGACAGCTTCTGGTTTGCCAAATTCGATGAAGAGTCTAAGAAGAATCATCGAGACTTGGTTTGGTTTAGAGAGAGGGAAAGGATTGAAGCTCCTGGACATATTGTCATGGGGGCGACGGAAGATGAAGTACATACTCCTGTTATATGGGATTAACGGTTAATTCTCTCTTCTTTCTTTGGTCCATTGTATAATTTTAGATATAAGTAGCGTAGGATAGTAAATGCATAACAATTGAATTCATTTCAAGCTATTTCACTTGAGTTGGTGATCGTTCTTTAAAAATGTATTTTTATAGAACTCAGACTCGCTTAGCTCTCTGTACTTGAAAACATTTCTACTACTCTACAGCGTGTTTCATATTCGCTTAGGTACATTATTAGGGACCCTTGCCTTTTTCAACACCGAGAGGAAAACCCCATAGCTATCTTTGAACTTGGCTAGTAGAGTGATAGTCGGATAAGCCATGAGACAAATATATCTTAAACCACACAACTCCCATCAAGCCCAAGAAAAAAAGGCTATCATGCAATGGAAACTCTACAGAGATATCGCAATCTGATTTCCCAAGGCCGCGAGTGCCTCTGTAACTCGTACCTCGCAAATTCTCAGCGAGACAATTGGAGGTTGACTCTCAAACTGAGATTAAAGATATAGCTTAAAAAGGTAGACAGACTTCATTTGACCCCCATAAGAGCCCGAGGTTTGCAAGTAGAACGGAAACCAAACGACGCGTGATAAGCCACAAGTTTAGAACAAGAATTGAACTCTGAGAACACAAAAAACAAGTAGGGAAAGGAATATACATACAGAAATCCAAACACAGCCGTCCGTAGGATCGACCTCACCAAAAGACCAAGGAACCATAAAGGTACTACCAACCCCCCGCCTATCATCGTCACGACCAAGGAACTTTGTAGGAGACCACAAGGCACACGCCAAGTCCTTACCACCCTCATCAGCCTGACTAGCCATGAGAACACAAAAAACAAGTGGAGAAAGGGATATACATTCGGAACGGAATGTACCGAAAGTACTTGCAAAAAACCAAAACCAAAACCAAAACACCATCTATACTCACCTAAACAAGCCTTACCTTAATGCCCCCCCCCTCCAACTTTTCCCTCCTCAGATCCAATCGAAACCTGTTTTCCCAACCTCGGTCCTCCCGACACTTGCTCATCCTTCCGCCTCTCACCCCACCTACCAAATAGATCTTCATCCCGAAAATGGAAAATGCATCGCGATCCGAGATCTCCGAGCTGTCAGTCAATAAAAACCCCAGATTGAAACAACGTGAATCTAAGATCTCAGTCAATTAGGGAAAAACAAGGTAAAACAGGGAGGGTAACACCGCCCGCAACGGACCGAAAGGCGAGAAAGGAAAAAGAGGAGAAAAAGGAAAGCCCAAAAAATCAGGTATCAGGTATCAGGAAGTAGACAAGACACCTCACGAAAAGGAGAACAAGAAAATCAAGCTCCCGAGATACAGCAGAACCACTTCAGCCACAAGTACACAAAGAAGTACACGTAAGATATCTCTCAACTCCACTCCTTACGGGTAGGTAGAAATCCTGCAAATCATCCTGCAAGTCATCGATACCCCACTTAGGGGCAGATCAGTACCGAAAAGTGAGGAACGCATCGAATAATGAGACAAACGAAACTGCTTCCATCTCAATAGACGCCCTAGGAGCAATAGCGCCATGTCGAGAATCAAAATCCGGGTCATCTTCATCGTACATATGACAGCCAACGATAATCCTAATCCCCCCAAGTTCCCAAAAGGACTGCGGGTCCATCAGGGTTCATTTTCTTGTTCAGCTAGCATCCAGCACCACCCTCATTCGCACCATCCAAAAGAAGCTATCGTCACCGCGTCTCCAATTTTCAACGTCTGGCGGCATTTTCCATCCAAAATAGGAAAATTGAAGCCAGAAGAAAGATAATCGGACATGCAACGTTCCATGCACAACTCGGATCTAAAATGGAAAGGAACGGCGCTAGCATCCTCTTGTAAAAGATTGGAGTATTGAGTCTCTGCCAAACAATCCTTTGTAGACTAGCTTGGCTTTAGCTTCCAAAAAACTCATTGTCAGCTGAGGATGCATGATGTGTGGACATGATCGCTAGGTACACAGTCCCCTCAAGACTAGCCAAAAACCGAAAAGGTGAGAAGAGATCCCAAAGATGTGGTCGAGGGAAGTGGTGGTTTTATACTGAGTTTCGGACTTCCGAGTACGATTTAATCTATCACCGCTGTAATAATGCTCTCTTAGTAGAGGTCAAGAACCTTTGTATCAGTTCCTGTTGTGCTGAGGCTTGGATTCTGAGTTTTGAATCAATGAACCGTTACGTTAAGCTGTCCGTGTTACTTTTCACTAAGTGTCAAGTGCCGGTAGTGTCGTGCTAAATATGCAAACCTGGGAAAAGCCCGTATCTCACCCCTCTGAACTAACGTTAGAAAGATAGACTTAAGTGGTCAATTGGCTGGGGAATGGACGGCGATTTATCACAGCACAACATCATGAGTCCATCAAACTCATTCATTTCTCTCGAGTTTCTAAAGTCCTAAGCCCCGCTGAAGAAGAAATTTGGCAGCCTTGTGGAACAACTGCCGTCTCCCCGAAACCATCTAAGCCACTTGACCTGACAGCAGTGCCCAACATAATTTAGATCTGCAGTCAAACTCGAGAACGCATGCTTATCCTCGCAAATTGCTGGCAAGGTCCTAGATTCTCCAGCCCAAGATAGCGACTGCATGTGCATCTGCACCCAACATATAGACACTTCACTTTGCTTCTATTGCTTGATATGTGTTCACCTGACATTTGAAGATAGAATAGTCAGGAGGCCAACAAGCGGGAAGCCACCTTCTAATCTAAGCTTCTTGAATCGGCATAGGAGAGGAAGTGTTGAATATCCAGGTCATTCATTCTTATTGAGGCTTTTGCTGGGAGGCCAACAACGTACAAGCGCCTATCTAGCTCCGTTACTGCGTGTTGTTGCTGTCGGAAGGAAGATTTCTAAGACAGGTCCAACGATCCGGTCAGAACCATGGCCGTTCCAAGGAAAATAATAGGTTTCCAAACAGGAGAGGGAGACAGCGGATGGGAATATGAAGACGTGGTGATCAGGTTGCGCCGCAGATAGCCGCGTGATAGGTCGCAGATTACAATGAACACAATAGCTACGAACAAGAACCATCATCGACTAGAAGGCAGATCTGTATCTCGCCATCTTGCGTACCCCTTAGGGATGTCGTTGCTTGATTGGATGTTCTCGTCCATGGCGCCTCCCGAGACAGTGGATACGGCTCGATGGGTTTGCAGCTTCTTATTTGATATGAAGATGAGTATGGAGCTGTTGGTGTTGTACTATTGTATACCAGACGGCTTCGTGCCAAGGTGGGGGGTCCGTATTTTTGGGTAGGGGTTCGTCCTTTTTCATTCGTCATATATCTATCCAGCGGCAAGACGCGGGAGATCAAGGAAAGCTTCAAAACTGAGAATCTGGCAGGTAGGCACGACAAGTATGTGGGTGTATGATGAGTTGGTACCAGTAAAGCTTGTCCCAAGCGTGGCTCAAAAAAGTCACCCCTCCTCTCTCGCCTTCTTTGAGCATACCACCAGTAACAGGGCAAATTCATGACCCCAAAATCTGTGCCAACGTCCCAAAGGTTGGACCTGTAGGGAAGGGAGTATTGAAGCTTCGAGACTTCGAAACTGGAAAACAAGGTACCAAGTATTTTTGTACACAGCGTCGGAGAATCGCCTCTCGTGCGCCAACAGCCATGAATCTTCTGGTGGTAACCGAGGCTTGGCCAACAGGACCATACTAATGAAAACAATTCCCAACCTCCACTTAATCATTGCGAACGATAAATAATAGACCATTCAGACGCCGATCAAGTTGCTCCTCATGCCTGTCGCTCTTCTGGGCCACACCAGTATGAGTCTTCCCCTCATTTGCCTCCCGGAAGGTGATTCCACGTCCGCTTTGCCAGAAAACGAGTTGGGAAATTAGCGATGTGAGTCTGCAATGTCGCCCCTTATAAATGGGGGAGGGTCTAAGCCTTGGCACAACCGTATCCGCTTCGCTGCATTGCCGTGCCGTTTGAGTGGATGAATTAATCCCTTCAACCTTTGTCGGCTCATTCCAATGCCCAAGGTTGACAGGTTGTTGGCTTCATTCAAACATCGCGAAATCATCGAAATCGAAGATCGATCGACCTTTGGTCGGAGGGCTCTTCCGCGACTTATATAAGGCTTAAGCAGGCATCTTCGGGACCTTGACCACTCTTCTCGGGAGAGCGCGTATTGCACCCCCCTCTCTGGACCCTCCCTGATGGCATCACTGCCTCTGCTCGAGGATTACTGGTGGTGTGTAACAAGAGGTGCCCTCAAGATTGATGAGTTGTCACATGGCACAGAGATCGCAGCTCCTGGTCATTATCGCAACCGAGCTGTTCCCGCTGCGGTACACCCTCAGCCCACGCAAGAGCAGATTGTTTGAAGTGAGTTGGCGGACAGGCGTGTACCCATTAGATGAATTAATAAGATGGGAGGGCCAACCATTCTGTCTGGTCTCAGTCTGTATGTCCCTTGACCTCTTTGCCATTGCCCTGCCACTGAAGGAAGTGGTGATGAAAGGTACCATAATGATGCGTCGAGGGGGATTAGTTGAAGGAGAGAAAGGAAATTTCGACTCAACATCACCCCTCTTGCCGTCAATTTATTCAACATAGAAGGTCTTGGCACCGTCGGAAGATTAATGCTGTAATGGCAACTTTGGGGGCCGAACCACCGAACTACCGGGAGAGATTACTGTACGGGCCGAGTTCGACCCATCCTTACGGCAGCGATATCCATCTTCATGGCAGCCCACATCAGCCCTTTTAGGTTTCAAAGCTTAAGCGAACAGTCGATGTCTCGTTGCCATCACTGGTGCATGCCATGCTTATGCTTATGAGCCGCGCACGCGAGCTGTAATATTAAGAGCCCCCACCATTCAAGAAGGAAAGTACCTGGGTACATCACAAGTGCTTCTGGTTGGTTGGATGTAAGGGTTCCGCTCTGGCACCGTCACGTTTGTGAAAAGGACGTTTGGGAACGTAAGAATCAAGACAGACGGCGGCCGGTTATGACGTCCGATATTGGGGGCCGTTGGGGGTTGTGTTGCCTACTCGACCAGTCTTGCTATTAATCGAGCTCTTCCAAGCACGTGGCTTGTGGAGATCAACTTTGAAGCGCGGGCAATTGCGAGAAGAAATTTGTCTGGCAGTTCGGCTTTTTGCAGTGGCGTGGCAGCGTGCGTGACCATTTCATGCCTCGAAGGCGGCGAAGACGAGCTCTGAGAGGTCCATGACAACTCAGGAAGGCTGCAGAGGAGAGTATGATGGACGCCGCCGAGAAAATGAGCAAATAAAAAGCAAGGAAAGGATGTGAAGAAACTGTTGGATCGCCAATCCTGCCTCAGGACCCCTCCTCCATCATTTTGTTGAGATGAATATGATAATAAGCAGACCATGGCCTCCGCCAGGTAGTCTGCAGTAAACAGCAAACCAACCAACAGGCTATTAACTAGAGCGCATGATGCAACTCCAGCCCAATAGCACGGGCGAAGATGGAGGATATCATGACCGTAAGCAGCTTGGTCCTTGATATGTGGGGATAGAAAGAATTGGGGTTCAGTACTGAAAGCAATCTCAACTCGCGGCCTCTACTTGGGGATACCAATGTCGCCTCCCACTCAAGTTGGGGGGTTTGCCTGGTAGGGGGTACTAGATCTGAAAATAAGCCAGGTGATGCCATTGTGCATGGCGAAGGGTCAAAGGATGAATCATCTCAGACCCTCGACGAAAACAATGGGGGCTGTTCATTGGACCAATACTTGCTGTTCCCGAGGGAAATAGACCCAAGATAGGAGAGACAGCATCCGTAGAGGCAGCCAGCAGCAGGATTCTGCTAGTACATTCGATCTCGCGATAACCATTCGCAGCGCAGAGTGGTCGAAGCTTCGAGGGCTGAGACACTTAAGCTTAATACCTCGTTCGTCCATGCCCCTTTGAGGTCGTCAGAAGGGAGCCACGGGGAGGCGCGCTACTCATCGGCATTGAAATGCAGATCTGGTCCAGTACTAGCAGACATGATGGCGCTGTCTGGGTATTTTCCTATTGGCTTGAAGCAACTTCCCTCTTACTGCAGACCGAAAAAGCTTCAAGGGTCCCGCAGCGTAGAAGAAAAGCAAGAATATGGAAACCATCCCATTGGTATAGAGAGGAAAACAGAGCCAGGGCGTTGGAGGCGCCGCGCTGTGGAACGTTTGGTTGCTGTGCCTCTTTTGATTAAGGAAGGCCTCTTGCTAGACGTCGTGATCGATTTGATAACAGAAAGTGCCCAGGTTGCAAAAATAGATCCAACCAGGCAGAGAGCGGAGCATGAGCCAAAAGTTCAAGCTACTGTTCGAAAATCGAAAATCACTAGTGGAAACGGTCGGCCCACTGCAGGTGGCTGCGCTGCTCATTGGCTGCAGTCTAGGCATCGATAGCTTCTATATTCTTCACTTCCAGCTTCCGTCTCATCGTACGGATCATCAAACTCAGACACCTTGCCACACGCAGATACGGGTAGAGAAGACAGCCTAGGTACCCTTCAAGGTCGCTGTCTCAAGTTTTCGAGGCAGAGATGACTGGTCAAGGCACGCCATCAGTGGAGGTTATAGGTAGTGCCGGCTCCATGAGGCTCTGTGAACATCCGGTCCATTGAGTTATCTATCAGTGAACCCTGACCTGTACCTGAATTAGTGATGATGGGGAATGATACGTCGCATTGAGACCCCTTCAACATATGGGGATGGGAGCGGGGAGATTATTTTCTGGGGGCTTGTTTAGGATGACTTTGTGAATGAATGAATTATGGAATGGAAACAGGGCGGGCGCCGGTAGCCCATGAAGAGGCGGTTGGTTTCCTCCACCTGGACTCTGGAATCCGAGGGAAGCAGGAAAGAAGCAGGAAAGAAGCAGGAAGGAAGCCGGCCAGGTCATGTTTTTTTTTCAACGTACGAGACGCAATGATGCAGGCTCCAAGTGAACGGCTCAGTGCGTGTTGCGCTGCCCATCTCACTGGCAGCGTGCAGCCAAACAACAATCATCTTGACCCCGGGCAGCCAGGCTGAGACTCGCAGCCACGGATGGTGCAAATGCGATGTTAGACTAGATCTAGATCTTGTGTTGCCCTTTGCTCTGCGTGATGCCTTGATGCCTCTTGATACTGCCATCCTGTCCTGCTCCTGCTCCTGCGTGATGCGTGGGAGTTTGTACACAGCTTCTGGCCCTTGGAGCGAACCCCTTTATCAAGAGCATCATCCACCATCCTCAAACGGGCTCGAGTCGTTCCTATCACGTCCGTGTCGAGTCCGCTGTCCCAACTTCTCTCCGCCGTGTTTTTTCCTGATTTGTGCTGGCGTAGGCCTCTTTGCACGACTGCCGTGTCTATTGACCGGATAGATTATTGGCTCTCTCTGTGCGAGCTTCTCTTCTCGGCCCTTCCGGTGTCGGTAATTTCACCAGACGGAGTACTCAGGTACGTCGAGTCCCAATACGACGGAACGCCAATATCGTGAAGATCACGTCGACGTTCGTGAGGCTGCTGCTCCTGCTGCTGCTCCTGCTGCTCACTCGCATTGGCACTAGCAGAGCATTCCCCTCTGAGGAGAAAGCGGGGAGGGGAGCTTGCACTTGCACTGGGGTTTGGCGCTGGCCAAGAGCTTACTCTCGCTAGCAGAGCTACCTGGACTAGCAGGGAGGGGCATTGAGCTGCGTGTGTACTACCCGACAGACGCCCATCTCCACGTGCGTCTGCTCTTCCCAGACCACCCATTCCATTTTCCAGGGGTAACGTACTTGACGATATCGCCGGCGTTAGTCTGTTATTATTCAGAGTTATAACTGCTCTGCCCCCCCAGTCTTGTCGCTCCTTCGAGATCATCATACATCGCTTCTTTCCCTGGCACCCAGTACAAGAAGAGAAGGAGCAATACAAAAGCAACCGCAACCAGCAAGACCGACTCTCAGCCCCGAGAGTGTCAGTGTCAATTTGCACTGCACTGCCGTCAGCTCCCATCTGGCTTCGACCTAGCGAGTCCAGCTTCAGTGGTATCATCCCACCTCAGCACCAGCGGCAACCACGGAATCAGTAATATCATCCGGACTGAGTGACTGCCGGCATCGAGCAGTAGAACAACGATTAAGCTCATCCTAGACTACTTGTCCGCCGTTGTTTCGTGACACCAGATCCACAACTTCACTTGAAGGTTGGCACCCTCAGATACAAATTCATTCATCGGGCACCGCAAATTCCAGAGCGAGAAACTTCACTCACAGACCGTCGCTTGGTCGTCGTCGTGGTGGTTGTCCAGCTACCAGACCAGGGTTGCATCGACCAGTGCCCCTCGCCAAATTTTGTACTTGAACCCGCCGTGCGAGCAAACAACAACTAAAACTCCTGACACTTCAAGCCTCTGGCCCATCACAACACATCGTCTGCACCACTTACTCTATATCCACGTCCCTTTCTGCATGCGAGCAAATCCCCCAGATTGTTTACAATCCGAGGTTACCATCGTCCCTTGCCCGAAGTCTGATATCGTCTCCGGCTTCAAACGTAGCCGTCATATCGTCGATCCTGTTGTGCTTGGCCTGACAGCTCTGACGAATCTCACTGCGTCGTGCCCTTGTTAACGACTGGGAAGTCCTCTGCCACAGTCTCAGCCTTGCGTGGTTTTCGACAGCCTTTTCGGGCGCTGCACCTTCTCTCGACCTATCAGAACCCCTCTTTCATCTACGTCCCATCCATCCCATACACTCCATACACCCGCTCCCAGCCATCCGCTGCCTTCTACGCCCCAATTGCAACGTCAGGGTAGGATTGTCCCTAGGAAAGGTGACTTATTCCAGAACAGCAAGTGTTGAGAGTCCGGCACTGTAAGGTTGTCTCCCCGGTGGCCCAAAATAGGTTATTTGGTCATTCCCCACAAATTGAATCGCACATAAAACATCAGATTTGGCCCCCATCCAGTAATTTATCTTCTCCTCTTCCTCGACAGCCACCTTTCTGGAAATTTGGAGTTTTGTTTTGTAGGAAGGCCGCTGGCATCGATTGGATCCCGCGAGTGGCGAGGCGCACTTTTCTCTATTGCGCCCAAGGCATCCGAACGGCGCGCACCAAATCCAACCGTCGCAAAGTGAAAGGGATAGATTTTTGAAGGATTGTCTTGGTGTGAGAATTACGAATTGAGATATAGACATCAATATTGCGTGCAGTAGTTTGGCGGTCAACTCCTGGATCTCCGAGGCTTGCTGTGGATTTGGATTGATCTCGGATTGATCGCATCGGATCGCTGCTAGCGTCTCTCGCTAGCGCTCTTTGGTTAGCGTCGTTTGGAGACGGAAAGGAAGTGAGAGATTGAGGATCGTAAGGCTGGAAAGTCTGACGTGCATCGTAGTAGATTGCACATCGTCGCGTCGAGGCGAGGGAGAAAATCCGAAAGGGAGAAAAGTAGCAGAAAGAAGGACCAAGGTCGCTAGGTAGCGACGCTACAAGGGGAAGATCACAAGACGAAGAAGAGCCAGTAGAGCCAGTGAACTACAGTAGGGAGGTATAGGTGTTCGAGATTTTGCAGAAGGATACAAGGCTCCGAGTACAGTACCTACAGTACATACAGTGCCTAGAGTGCCTAGAGTGCCTACACTTTATTTTCAGCCAATCAAGGATCAGAAGGGGTCGAAGCGGCAGGTGCAGCACAGCGGGAACCTTACGACCTTACGACCTTACTACCCGTGGACATTACCACACTACGACCCGTCATTACCAGCATTACCAGCATTACCAGCATTACCAGCATTGGAAGCGAGTTTTCTTACAGGGCCCTCCCGTCAACGCCCCACCCCACCAGCACCTGGGCAGGACATTGGAGCAAGACCGCGAACAGTTGAACAGCGACCCTTCCCCCCCGTGCCCCCTACAACGACCTAGGCAGGCCAAGGCCCGACTAAGACACTAGAACCCATTAAGCTTGCGCTCAACAGGCTACCCTACCCCCCGTAATCGAGTACCGCACACTAAACAGCACACTAAACAGCACACTAAACATTAAACCGTTTAGCGAGGAGACGCCCCTCCACACTCCGCTAACTACCGTAGTCCAGTCTCTGTGAACGGGCTGGACCTTGACAACCCGTGGACCTCCAGGGCTCTAGAAAGAAGTGTGCAGGTGCTGTAGCCTGTAGGGTCCATCGCAGCACCCACTGCCGCTGCCGCTACGGTCGAGTTCCCGGTGCAGAGGCAGCTTCAAGCTTCGTGAAGTGGAGGATCGCGAGGATCACGGATCACGGATCACGGGTCACGGGTCACGGATCATTCTCCAGGACCAGCAACGGCCTTGACCTTAACCTCGAGATTCTAACCTCGACGCGCTTCGCTCTGTTGATCAGGCTCTGTTGATCAGCGTAGTCGTCGCCATTTGAGCTTTGAGCTTCAACCGCCTGGCCTGACGTTGTGTGCATTCACTTGCTCACAAACTCGCTGTGCTGCGCTGCCCTGTTGGCGTTGCCCTGCCCCAGGTTGCAACCCCACCACATCTGCCCCCGTCTGCCCCCCCTGCCCCCCTCCCCTGCCCCCCCTGACTGCGACCTACATCAGTCTTCTAGACACCCCTCCTCCAGGTTGCTTGACGCTCCCGTCGGTCGAGCAGACCAGGCATTTTTTGAAGTCCCCTCCTTCTTGAGTGCACCACCACCACCACCACCACCACCGCGCTCCTCCGCTGGTCGTGGTCGCGCCCTGCAACACTCATTGCAACCACTGCACTTCTGCACCTGGACCGCCTAAGAAGAACAGACGAAAGTCCGCCAGCGGGCTTTGGCGAATCAGAAGGCGGTTGGTTAGCTACGGCAACAAATGATTGACAGTAAGTTGACCTCTCTCTGCTTCTGTCTCTGCCTCTGCCTCTGCCTGGCCTACCACCTACCCACCACCTACCACCACCTACCTTGCCATGCCTACCTCATCAACCCTCTACTCTCTACCTACCCTACCTACCCTACCTCCTACCTACTCTACTTCCACCTCCTACCTCGTTCTCACCCCTGGATTTCCTTTCCTTCCTCTCATTTCTCCGCTTTATTCTCCCCCATTCAATTTCAGGTTGTTGGTTCTCTTATTGCTCTGTCTGCGCTGCGCTGCACTGCACTCATTCGCACTCATTCATTTCTGCCCCCGTCCCATGTATATAGAGGGCTTCGGCCTTCCCCCAGAATCCGCAGTCGAGCCCTCAGAACTTCTGATGTGCTCTTTCTACAGTTCGCAACGGCTACGCTCATAGTCGCCGCGACGGCATCTCGAGACGGAGACGACCTCTGACCCTCATCTATTCTTCTTCTTCTCCTCCTCTTCTCCCCCTTCCCCCCCTCGCTTCGTCTGCTTCGGTAGCCTCGATGTTCGCAAAATTGGCTGTGGTACTGCCCATCCCTTTTCTTGCCCCTTGTTTACCCCCGTCTGTTGTTTATCGAACACCAAGTGTGTGCTTCGCGGGTTGATATCGATGTTTACGGATGACGGATCTGCGTTGCGCAACCGCACCCGCCATCAGATCCCGTGTACGACCTCCAGCTCCTCTCACGAACTCGTGCTTGTGGTGGGTGGAGGTGGATGCGAGAGAGTCCCTTTATCACGGGCTCACTCGTCCCACCCCACCCTGGTCCCATTGCCAAATTAGGCCCCCCCCCTTCTTCAGCTATTCTGTTCGCAATTTCTTTCCATCCATATACCGCTTGCTATGCTATTCCATGCTATGCTATGCCGGGAAGAGAGACTCAACGTTAGAAGCAACGCCCCCAAGTCAAGGGGATCAACTGCTCTCGCTTCTGCGCCTTCACCCCCCTCCCCGGCATAGCTGTTGCTCGGTTCTTGCACACCCACTCGACTCCCACACGCCTCGTAGCGAACCCCGAAGAGCACTGTACTGACCTCTCCTTTTAGTTCTCCCACCGGCCCCATTGAATAGCAATAGCAATCACTTCATGTGCTCTCAATCTGGTAATCCTCAAGACCTTGCTGCTTATTCAGGGCATTCTCCTTCGTGTATAATCGGGTCGGAGCCAGAGCCTGACAGCTCCTCCAGACAGGAATACACCCAACAGCCTCCCCTCCAGGACATGGGTATGCGATACCTGACAGCAATTACGACCACAGATGATGTTCGGTGAGTTCCCACGCTTTCCTACGTTCTCTCCATTGGTCCTACGTTCTCGTGATCCCCCAACCCCTTGCATTTAGGCACTGGCGTGCCTTTTGTCCTCTGTGCTCAATGGCTCTATCTCTTCAATGTCCTTCCATGCTCCGCAACAAACAGTTTCGCCGCCTAAGTTCCCGTGGGGAGCAAGAGAAATGCCACGACTTTGCCTTCTCCCCACGCCAGTTTCACGTTGCACCGCTTAAGCCTCACACCAGCTTCGCCGTGAGCTGCCGCAACGACAACCACTCCAGAAGATCACGCGAGGAGCCCCCGCTCTTGTGGGACCAGCGTTGAGCTGGCTGTCCTACGTATGTCGCTATGCAGAAACTGGGCACCAGTACCGCTAGCCATTCTTGTTCAACTTTAAATGCTGTCTTGCAGTCATGCAGTATGGTGGCTGACGACGGATAACAGATTCAACACTGAAACTGGTACATCACATAGCAGCCCTGTGTATTCGCTTGAACCAGCAGTTCAGCAGAACACCTCTTCCCCGTCAACCTTAGCGTTTTCGCCCTACTCCAATATCTACCAACCCAACTTAAGCGGTTCCACGTACTCCAGTGGAGCTAGTAACTACTTCTCAACCAGCTCCCTCTTTTCGATGCCTGAGGTGAAGACACGTTTAACCACATTGTAAGTCGTCCACCTTCTCTTCTGCACCGACTGCACGCCCCTTTCTGTTACCGAGAATTTCAAGAAACGTCTGTGGTAGATAATAATGGCATATTTGAACAGAACTCCAGTTCCTGGTTTGGCCCTTCCAACACGACCATCTGGTTTACCTCATCCAAGTTCACCTATACACCACACCAGAGACCTGTACACAGGTACAACTCCACAACTTCGGCGGACTTCAGATTATCATTCGAGATCTCCTTCGCTTTCGGTCGTCAGAGGCGTGCCATTATCACCATCGTCTACCAGTGGGTTTACCAGTCCTACAAATATGGAGAATCCACTCGGTGGACCTTCTTGTCCGCCATTGAATCCTACCGAAATCATATACCAACTTCAAACATCAGACGGGCAAAGTCTGAGACCCGATATCTTTGGTAGAATTGACAAAGGCTTCTTCATGGCGGACAACGACTGGACTTGTTATCGACGGAATTATTTCTCTCTAAATTGCTCTTATACCATTCAGCCAGCTCTTCCAACCAATGGAAATGTATATCTAGTGGAGAACGGGCGACTTGGTCCACAGGTTTATTCATTTGCGATGTCTATCGCCGCAGTGGTCGATGGACGAGATGGAAAGTCTATTGAACTTGTTCAGCATACCCCTAAGCGAGACAAAGGGCCACAGGAGAAACCAGCCCGAGTCACCCTATCCCCACGACCCCCCGCTTCTCATGGTATGTATGGTGAAAGCTCTTCCCGTACTGGTCTCTACGAATCCCCAGGAGGCTATAGTCAAAATCCAAATCAACCGGCGTTTGAAGCAACATTTGAGCGCATTCAATTCAAAAATGCGACTGCAAATAATGGAAAACGGAGAGCCGCGCAGCAATACTACCACCTTCTTGTAGAACTCTTTGCGGATTTAGGAGCTCAAAGAGCGGAACGTTGGGTTAAGATTGCTTACCGAATGTCCGCTCCAATGGTTGTTCGTGGTCGCTCTCCTGGCCACTACCAGAGCGAGAGACGAGGGAGCAATGCAAGTGCGGGAGGATCCGGGGGGGCAGGAGGTGCAGGCTCATACACCTCAAACGCAGGCGCTTCGAGAACGCCAGGAGATATGGGCATGTCTGGTGGATCATCGATGCTTCAAGGCTCTGGCTATGGAGGATCGTATGATCACCGATCCCACCAGTATCGTGCCAGTATGGGTCCGTTGCAGATACCGATGGAGCCCGTATTGCCTGCCGAGGAAGCCAAAGGCATCGAAGAATCCCCGGGCTTTCTTTACTACCCAGGCGCGATCTACGAAGGCCACGAAGCCCGTTTTCAACTTCCTAGCATGGAATTTCCCAACAAAGTCAAACAAGAGTACGGAAACTCGGGCGGCTATGTTCTCCCCAGTATTGCCAGCACCCAAGAAGGGCTGGGTAGACAGTGCGGGCGCTGGGAGGGAACGACTGAGTCCAAAGGATACTTCCCTACAGCAGGATTGATCCAGCAAGAACTAAATATCAGCTAGTTCTGATTCTTGCTGGTTTCATCATGATTTACATGCGCAGAGAATCACTTCAGAATACGGTGCATGGTTGCGACTTTTTGCAATTTGACGCTTGTCCATATTCGCTGCAATCAGCTGCGAGGAACAAGGGAGTTTTCTCTGGGAAACGGACATGGGATAGGGGCGCTGGGAATATTAGATACCAATTTTGTCAATTGTTTATCGGGATTGGGACGGGTGCATTCATTGGAAGGGTAATCATCTCGCTATCGCATGGCGAGAGAAGGAAAAGTTCTTTTTTTGGTTTACTTGTGCTTTTTCATGTTATGTGCTTTTTTTCGCTTTTTCTTTTCTGGCAAAAGGGGCCATTTATATTGTTGTTTTCGGCATGGATATTAAATATATAAGAGGGTCTGAGGCGAGAGAAGGGACGGATCCGATGATATATGGGCAGGTGAAAGGGAAGGATGAACGGAACCTCCTGTGTTTTTTTCTTTTCCTTTTCATGTTCTGCTCTCTCTTGGTTTTGCTCCTCCGCCATGTTTTCATGTTTCGAATGTTGCCATGCTATGTTGTCTTCGTCATGAAATTTGTGTATCGGCATTTTTGGAGGAACTTAGATACAGCCCCCCCCCCTTTATTTCGCCCTCGTTGTAATTTGTTATCTGCCTTGTTTTGAGAAAGGGAAAATCCTGGAAGGTTTTGTTCTTTGAAATTCGGACTGTGTGGGGGTTTATTGCGTGCGTACGGGTATTTACACTCAGATGGAGGAAGGAAATGGAAACGGGAAACAGGAAGGAGGGAAAACAAAGGGCAAATTGACATCCAACCAAAGAAAGAAAATGCTTCTCACACAAAACACAACCCCCCCTCCCTCCTGCCCTCATACGAAATACTAGAAAAGGCTGTTTTTGCACTTCACGTTTTTTTGCTTTTCCCTGAGGGAAATGTCAAAAAGAAAAGAGAAAGGTTTTCAGTACGCGAACGCGACACATACATACCTACCTACTCACTCCTACCTTACTCCTACTACTCCCTTGACCAAAACCAAAACCAAAACCAAGAACCAAAACCAAGAACCCCCTACAGTACCTACAGTACCTACGTACCTACCTACCTGAGCGTAATCTTTTGATACTTTACTCACCCACTCACCTTTTCCTCAAAATGACGTATTTATACGAACGCGCCTGCGAAAGCTTCATGACAATTCTACGGATGAAAGATATGATTCTGTGGGGAAGACATTCTACGAGAAAATGGTGCATGGAAGATGGACAGCGAGCGGACTTTGGGAGGAGAGATACGAGTGCAGATTTTTCGCCCTTGGGATTGACTTGTTGTTTACACTTCGATTTCTTGTGATTATATTACTGTGGTTTTTTACTCTTTTCGGTGGATTTTCTTGATACCCAATGGTTTTCTCCTTTCAATTTTCTTCGTCGCTTCAAAAGACTTGGTCTCAGTGTTTATTTACCTTCTCTTCCGCGGTTTTTAGCCGACATGATACCTCTTTTGTACTTCAGTCATCTGAATTTCTTTACTGATGTTCCAAATTGGGAAACTCGGATGGATTCGTTGTATTCATTTGTTCATACTTCTCTCTCAACATCTATAGATTTTCGAGTCGGCTCAACCAAAAGAATGATAGAATGTGTCTTCACAGAGACTACACGATGTACCCGATGCAACAAATCTTTTTTTTTTTGCCCAATGCGACGTGCCAATGCAAACATTGAAAAAGGCGGGGGTTGAAAACATTGCACGAGGAGAGACAAACATTTCCAATCTTTTCCTGGCAATCAATTCAACAATTCTCTACCATGTTCATCCCCTTGAACCTCAAACTGACACCTTCACTCATGTATATTTCCGTGGGTGGCAATGATCGGGATGTTAAGGAGGCGGCCCGAGGCACCTTGGAGATAGGATATCTGCAGATTCGTTCGTCAAAAAATCAAAGGAAGTTCGTTTGTTCGGGAGAAGGGTCTCGAATTTGAAAATTTGCTACACATGCGTTAGCAGGGCTCCCGAACAGCTGGAAATCTTATTGACGGGTTTCGGGAATGGCTATCTTTTCTGCTCTTAGTATAACTCTCCGGTACTTGCACACCAGACTCCTCAAACTCTCCTGACTGTGGACAGAGCCGGAATCTTTTTCAATTCGGTAATGCCTTTGCCTTCTCACGGAATTGGGCTGTGTCCTCCGATGACGGATGTAGATCAGCGATGGGGACGAGGCAGGTTTTGGGACGGGACCCAAACCGGTTCCGCACTTCACTGTCACCGTCGTCAGCATTGTGTTTCTTGTTATACGCTGTTCCGCAAATCGTCTTCCTTCCATTGGGATTCAAGGGCCATGTTTGAGGTTAATTCAAAAAGGAAATGCTCGATTGATTGGCGCGTGAGACGGCTACACGCAGACGGGTACGGCAGTCAGAGGCTTTGATCAAAAAGCTTCTTCGAGGTGAGTGAGATGTTACCTGATAGGCAATCGCCGGTCAGAACTCGCATTGAAGAAGTGATGTGTCGTGTTTCTCTATCTTCCCGTTAACTGTCGTAAATGAAATCTCAGCGGCCCAAATTTCGGAGGATGTTTCGGAAGAGAATCGTTGGTGTCTTTCTGCCGTTTACGGATGATTCTTCGTGCTGACACGGTTGCTTGAATGAGTAGACTAGACGATTGTTGAGGATTGCGATATTGTGGATTCGTGTCAATCCAATGAATAGGCTGTTTTTGCACTCCCAGTCTTTAAAAGCCTGGATTTATTACCGTTGCCCAGATCGGTACCTTTGTTGTCCTGATTAGTCTTCTTGCATCGTACATTGTGTAACGGTGCCATTTAGCAGAGGAGAGTGAAGAAAGGGGGTGTCTTTATCATTTTGCCGATTCTCGCGATCTTGGGCAGTTGAAAGAACTTGGGAGGCCCTTGGAGATCGACTTTATCATCAGTGGTATTGGATGATTCGATGAAGTGGTGTGAGAGGCTAAAGTGTCGCACAGGTGATGAGAGGAAGCTGCAGGTGGAGGGGAAGTTGTTGAGAAGACTGAGAAGAAGCCTGAGCATTCGGAAGGTCTATTGAGGAAAGGCTGGATGGCTGAATGGCTGAATGGCTGGATGGTACCTTCCTCGCAAGAGTTCTGAATTTAAAGAGGAAGGTAGGAGAGTCCTCCCCTTCGTCTAAACATCCTTCTCCACTCAAATTTGCTCGAGGGCTCTTTTCTTTCACTCCCTCCAAATGGTTCTATTCCACTTGGGCAGCCCCTCAGAGTATTGACCTGCACGTTACTAGGTAGGTAGGTATAGGTACCCAATGGTCGAGTCTTCAAGGTTATAGGTATTTCGGCTGTAAGATGCTACGCTACCATTTTACAATGATGGCTAACGAATTTCTTCTCCAAATGCAGCTCAGATACACGAAGATGGTCCAGACTACCTACCTACCTACCCATGCCGCTTGCTTTTCTAACAAGTTCCAATCCCCACATGCGGTTTACAAGACGAACTGGCCCGGGCCTCGATTGGGCCCCAATACATAAGTTGCATGGCAATTTCACAAACCTGTCTCCGGGTCATGAGGGAAGAGAAACAGATGATGGCGGAATACTAAAAGTTTTGGTATAAAGGTTCAGGATACCAGGTGAGTCCTATCCCCAAAGGGACATCTGTCAGCCAAGTTTGGACGGAAAATGCGACTCTGTCTGAATATGTACCTAGGTAGAAGATTGGAATCTCTCGAAGAAGAGACTGGTGCTTCTCTGCTGGCCGATTAGCCGATTAGCCAATTTGAAAGCAGACATTATCCTGAGCAAGTGCTCCAGCGCTCTGGCGTTTGAAGTTTCGTTAGTCCCTGGCTGCAGTAGTCACTGGCTGCAGGTGGCTATGGATATCGTTCCTTCCTAACGACGACGGTTGTGGACCTCGAAGCTGACGTCTAGCCGAGCCAAGCTTCTTGATTGGCTTTAGGTACCTACTTCCAGCATAAAGGTCTCCAAGTATAGGTATGGTAGGTGCCACTTTCATTCAGTTGGATGAATTCATATAGGTAGATACCTACCTAGGTACCTAGTGGTCTGATGAGTGTTGTCAATGGGGCCATTTTACTTGGGAAATAACGTCAGTACAAAGGTGCAGGCCGAGAAGACGACTGTTGAGCAAAATGCCTAGACCCACGATTAAATCTTTCCTTGGGTCTGGCCCTCCACTCATCATCTCGTATTTTCTGCCCTCGATCTTTTCTTGGTTTGGGTTCACTGGAGTAACTGGGCCGAGAAGACGACTGTTTAGTAATATTCCTAGACCTACGATTAAATCCTTCCTTAGGTCTAGCCCTCTTCTTATTATCTCGTATTTTCTACCCTCGATCTTTTCTTGGTTTAGGTTTACTAGAGTAACTAGGCCGAGAAGACTACTGTTAAGTAAAATGCCTAGACCTACGATTAAATCCTTCCTTAGGTCTAGCCCTCTACTTATTATCTTATATTTTCTACCCTTGATCTTTTCTTGGTTTAGGTTTACTAGAGTAACTAGGCCGAGAAGACGACTGTTAAGGAATGGGGAAAGATTTAATCGTAGGTCTAGGCATATTCCTTAACAGTCGTCTTCTCAGCCCAGTTCGAAAACCACGTCATTTGTGTATGAGATGGATGCTGGTGCAGGTAGTGAAGCCAAATCACGTGTTCTCCTTCCTCTCCTGCCTACTACTCGTACAGCCCACCAATCCACAAATTCCCTTTATATCCCAAAGTAAGCGACCTACTGTCACAAAACTTGATACTCTGTCGCCTGGTCAAGTCAGTACTGCGTTACTGAGTGGCACTCGATGCCCGATGTTTACTGTTCCCTAAAAGAAAAGCGTAATAACCGTATTTTCTCGCATCCCCCAAAAAAGGGGAATGTTCCCGAATGGGAGCCTGCCTCGGATTGCCTAAGGGCTCGGGCGGGCGAAGTTTTTGCTGGTTTTTGCTGGTTTTTGAGGAGGAATCTAGTTTTCTTTTGTAGTTTTGGGGTGTTGTAAAGTTTTTGGGTGGTTTGGGGTTTTTTTGAAGAGTGAAAAGTGTGTTTGTTGTTGGTGAATGGAGGACCTCTTGAGAGAGCCTGGAAAGTCGCTGTACGCAGAAGGATTGATTGGTATATATTCGTTGGTAGTCTTCTGAGCCAGATTTGATAGCACTAACCAGGAATGGTGTTTAGTCTCCACTCTACTTTAGATCAAGACCAACGACCTTGAACGACCGCTAAAGTAATTAGGTAGATTTCTTTTCTTCGTAATAATCAAGGCCAAAATCCCATGTATATAATGAGTTCCATCAACTCTGTCTGATTCAAGAATTATGTGTGTAGCTATCAACAACTTCCCATCTCCATCATGAACTTCCAATCTCGTTTCGCCTTCTTGGCAACTTTCATCCTGCTACTCAACACAACATTGGCGGCGGAATATGGACAACATTGTTATGCAGCGAGTATGTTAAGCCCCACACCAGCCACCATGTTACGAGTCGCAAAATACATCTGCGACGGAGAAAAATACGTCAGTTTCAACACAGATTGTCGTCCAGACGGATGTTGCAACCTCATCGAAGCATGGTATAACGGTACTAAAGGAGGCCACAGAGAGCAATGCATGGTAAGTCTCCACTCCACCCTTCTCCATCGTCTCGTCTCAATGAGCTGGAGCCGGAGCTGGGTTTAACATGAACATCAACAGACGGCATATAATTTCATCGTGCGGGAATTAATTCAAAACCGCGGTCATTCATCGGATTATTTCGAATATCTCATCGAGGAATACGTCGTGCAATATCATGTTGGCGCGACCTTGATTTGTTATCGGAGTCCCGACTCGATGAGTACGCTTCTACCTGATCTGTCGGGTATAAAGCCGAATAGTTCGATGACGGCGTCAAGTACTGTTTCGAGGGTTTCTTTACCGACCGAGATTCCGTTTGAGGAGCCGCTGCATAGGCCTTTTGAGGTGGAGGATGGTGAGAATTGGGAATTTGATGGAGATGGAGATAGAGATAGGGGACATGTTCGTCGTTTTAGACAGAGAAGATATGACCCGCCTCATAATAGGGGATGATTGTTTAGATGTGGCGATGATGGATAATCTTCCGTATCCGTGGGCTGTGAGGACGGAATCATGATATTGAATACTGGGGTGTTGAATGATGAATATGGGAATACATCAAACCATAGCTCCATAAAAATACCATGACGGCAATGTTCAGATTGGTTCCTTGGGTATAGGCTCATTGTTTTCACTAGGTTGCCATTTTGGAAAATAGAAACGACTTCTTTTATAATTAAACCATGAAGCTTTAACTACGTCTCTCTTAGCGACCTTTCACTACAGAACTGCTAAATTGAAATTTATACTACTAAATCTAAGCTAAAAGATTCTTAAGGAGAAAGTTTAAGGTGATAGTCACTCCAATTATCAATAATCATTACCTAAACTCTAGTATTCCATTTAAAACCCTCCTTACAAATTACCAAAACATATAGTACATATGACCGACCCCCCTAAGAACCAACAATCCACTTCACTTCCAAAACCTCTACATCACAACCACAACCCCATACCCCAAACCCAAAACCCCAGTTCCCAACTCCCAACCATGTTTCTCGAAGCTATACAAACAACTTCCCGCCTCCCATTAATACAATAATTCCTTCCATGCCATTTAACAAGAGCCAATAATCTCACCATTCACCATCCCATAATCCCAGTAAGCGACATCAGCCACGTCTGGTGTGGGAACGAACCTCTTTGTAAAGCTTACAATTCGCGTCGTAGACACGATTTATCTATATAGTACAGTACATATTAACTTGAATTCAGGGTGTTGAGTTCCTCTGCTGTTGGTGGTGGTGAGCAGAGAAGCGGGATGAAGAGGTGTGTGAGGGTGGTGAATCACTGTGGCATGTTAGTATTTGTTTTTATTTGATGGACGATGTGATGAAGAGGTTTGTGATGCTGGTTAAGAAGAGTTCCTTACGATTTTGGTGTCTGTTTCAAAGTGAGAACTTATATTTATACTTATAGATTTCACAGCGAGGGAAAGTTAGTTTAGAACCCAACCAACTTTGTTTTTAAGGGTTACTTTCATTTATCTATCTTAAGAGGTTAGTTGGAATAAGATCAAAATCCCTTACCTTGTGTTGTGTTGTGCTCCAGAAATGGTATTCAAAGAAATGAAATTAAATGAAAATTGTTTAGCTTACTCCCTTTGTCAAATTCGTATTGTATAGTACATGTTCATTTCCTAGCATAAGTAAGGAAAGATCCATTGGATCGACCTTGAAGTTGGGAATTGAGGAAAATCCCAAAGGAATCCCAATATGTGACAGGAGTAGGAGTATACTGTAAATATTAAAGTTAATATACTTGTGAAAATATTAAGAGGGTGAATTGTACTATTTTTTGGGCGGAATTCATATTCACATTTTAAGTCATAGTTTTTTCAATGGGGACTTGTTCACCGTTATTAAGAAGGTGCTTTAATATCGTGAGTATGTACTGTACACCATCATTTATGGAGTAAAGGGCTGCATTGATGTACTGTAAAAAGTCGAAAGATGTGCCGTTGTAAGTACTGACTGATGTGATACTGTACCGGTGACTGGAACGCCAACATTGAGAGCGGTGTAGTTTCTGACAATGGCGGTATTGGGGATTAGTGACATTACACCTCGTTGGAATGTACCTGTATTACTCTAAATATATTTGAAGCGAAGAAGTCGCAGAGTGGGGGGTCTACTGGATGTTCTGCTTGAACTTCTACGATGGTGGTTAGAAAAAATACGAGATTGAGGAATATTATGGTGATATTTAAATATATGTTCATGGATTGGTATCAAAGTGGTTTTCTGGCCTGAAAAAAGACTGATATAAGATTTTCTAGTTACAGAATATTAACTCGAGGTTAAAGAAAGTCGGTTGTTGTTCACAAAAAGAAAGGAAAGCACTTGGGTATAAACCTATATCTTTTTATATAAAAGTGACTCAACCTTGTCTATCAATGAAAACAGAAACAACACTATAATATCGCCATCGAAGTGTAGGATTGTCGCCAGGAACATGTAATCAGAAATGATAGATGCACAGCTCGTATATCCTAACAATCGACTAATAAAGAAGCTCCTATGTCCAATACAAACAACCGCAGCAAATCTGTGAAAAATATTTTATATACATGTTGCTGAGGATAATCATTACCGTGAGTCAAGTTGTTGGTTCACTATTAGAGCGAGAACGTCGGGGTGACTATTTGGAAAAGACAGTTCAGGTCGTGCCCCATTTGACAGATGCAGTCCAGGATATAGTGAATTATATCGAGTTGAGTAAATAGACTTACATATATAGTGAATCACAATTCGGGAAATTAGTGAATAGTACTCGGCTCGAGTGAATGGATACGCTGAGAGTGAATAGAATAAGGGGAAGAGTGAATGTAAATATAGTGAATAAGAACATAATAGAGAGTGAATAGAGTTACATATAGAGTGAATAAGATAGAGAGTGAATAATGGGGAATGAAGCAAATAGAACAAGAGGAATCAGTGAATAGAAAAGAATATAGAGTGAATATATAGGATCGCAGTAAGTAGAACAGTAGAGATTAGTGAATGGAATGGAGTATAGAGTGAATAATGTTGCATTTATAGTGAATACCCTTGTATTCAGAGATCGTGGTTGTGCTGAAAATGAAACGAATCTGACAGCTAATTTCAGATGTGAGGGAAAAGATTGAAGCTGATTTGCAAGCGTATATGTAGAGCGAACTTGCTAACGATAAGCATACAAGCGAACAAGTCCAAGGGTAGAAAATTGGAATTCAAGGCGCAGGATTTGGAATCGGCTTCTGGTGACGGTTTACTTGTAAACACCAACCGAGTAATTCGAGGGTGGAAATAACCGAGAACATCATATTCTCGTACGTCGTTGTAAGTGCTGTACACGCGAGTAGAATATTTTACACTAAATGCCTGGAACGCCTGTATAATTAAGCGAGGAATTATTCAGTGTCCTAAAACCATCAAGTGGAGTACTGTAGAAACTTTATAAGTTTGTATGATAGCTTCTATGGAGATTGACGAATGAGACCCTCGCATAAGCGCGGAAAGAAAACTGAGCATTTTGTGATAATGGGGTGATGTAAGCTGCAGGCAAGTGATATCCGACACGATCGGAAACAATGTAGCTGCAGCCGTGGACAAACTTCGAAAGCGAAGTAAGATTTGCGGTTGCTATGCCCTATCAACTTTGATTTTGTTCAGCCGAAGGATGACATGCGCGTTCCCTGAAGCCACGAACAGGGTTAGTATACTGATAACTTTCTGTTGAAGTACTCCAAACATCGAACATCATCCATTAGCGTTTCGAGAGAAGCTGGAATAATTTCATGAGCAAAGACTCGAGATGAACAATATCTGAATATTATAAATGGCCAGATACTTACGACACGCAGAAGGATGCATGAATGTACGTACCAATTACCGCACCATGATACCGCTGCACGACCACTCCCAAAGTTACCAATGATCGATTGCAAACATCACAACGATACTGTATTGAATTCTAATCCTACTGAACGGGAGGAGAAGAAAGCAAAAAGCAAAGGGATGATCCTTTCTGTGACTGGAACTGAGTTCGACCAATGTAAAGTGACCTTCTTACTTTCGGTCTGAAGAAGCAAAACATGAGCCCATGAATAGGGAGAGGAAAGCGGGGTAAGATATGGCAGTGCAACATACGACACGCCACAAATTCACCTTGGTGACCCCTTCTGCGACAAGCATGCAAGACCTTTAAATTGAGTACAAAAACGTGTGGTTTTTGGGGTGAATTATACTAGAGTTGTAAATTGATATTGAATCATCGCCATTCACGACGGCTTCAAGCCATCAAAGAAGACCCGACGTTTAAGGGGCGAGGTGGGGAATGGGGATCCGTGGGTAAATGGGGTCAAGGGCGTTTCCCCGGACCCACTTTCCCCGGATTCCCCGCAATATCATTCGTCTCGCTTCAGTGAATCGATTTTGGCCAGCCAATCAAAAGTCGTTGGTTCATTCCTGGCCGTCTCTGTCCACGTCCACTGAGGTGGTGGGTTCAGGTGTCCTTGAAGGGGTTTGCCTGGCTGTCAGGCGAGTTAGGGCAACCTGAGAGGTATTTGTACTACCTCTGCTCCTCTGTCCCTTCTCTTTTATCCCCCCATCATCCTCTTCAAGTCATCAACAACAAACACCTCATTATCCTTGATATCACTTCGACGCTTTTAAACAACAACACCAAGACAAAGACCACCCCCACAACCATCACGATGCTTCCAAAGGCCCGTTCATTCAACCGATCCACCGGCGTCGTCGTCGGCCTTTCTGGTACTTGCGCGGCGGCTCCACTTCTCTTCTTCATCCCAGGTGCCGAAGAACGTCTCGCTCACCAGGCTTCCAAATGGGGTCCACGATGGAACAGAGGTTTCTCCAGAGTGACTCCAGCTGTCCAACGAGGCGCTGCAAGAGTCGAGCCAAAGATGCAGAAGACCGTCCAGGTTGTAGAACCACCTTTCAAGAGAGCCGCCATGTAAGTATATCCCTCTTCTGTACTGACTGCTTCGATCAACACTGTATGAAATGATATATTAGACATGCTGATACGTCTATGTCACAGTGCTATTGACCGAAACGTCAAGCGATTCTTACCACGAAAGGAATAGGCCCATGAAGTGACCATGGTTCAGAAATTGTAGGCATGGGAGAATCGAAGACTGTACCTATATGGACACATGCAATGGCGTTCGTCCAATAGACGATGAATGGAGACTTGGCCGTAAGTTATGGCCCATGATGGATTTGATCCGAACGATTGAAATGGATCGATGACATACAATATTCCTGTATATGAATGGGTTTCTCGGCATAGAAACATAAGCAGAGTTTGATAGTAATACAATCAGCAGCATCAACACTGAAGTCAAGTGCAACCTTTTCTCTTTACTTCTGATAGTGATTTCGTTGAATTTTGATGACTCGTCATATTTCTGTTGTGATTACTGAGCCAGCAACACATCACCAACCAAGCCCACTAGAATAACTGGCTAGAAGGTAGCCATTTGTAATCAGACTGCTTGCAATTGCACCATCTCCACAACAACGTCTGATATCGTGATAGGCCAAAATATACGCCTTTGATTCTAGGAGTTTGTAAGCCACAGGCTATAAACGTATTCATCTTTGGGGAACGCACCTCATTTATAAGCCCACCAGTGATATCGATCACCAACTCGGCCAGCTGCTCTTTGTTAACATCGACTTGAACGATACAAGACCCTCCTACCCTCCTACCGGAGGATATCAATTGCACCTGTCAAATAAAACTACAGACTACTCCAAAACGGATGCAGCCATTCCCGCGCACTATCAATCCCACTCCACCCAAGAAGAACATGTCGGCGAGAGATACCATCTCCCTGGCGCACACAGCACGATGCAAACTCATGCTAGCAGCCGACAAGCCAGATCGCAACCTCCGATTTATTCTGGGACATGCCTTCACACTCGACAAGCTGCGTCTCCGAGTCCTCGAAATCGAAGATGAGGAATTATTCAGCGATAGCGACTCCGATGATGACCCTCCAATCTTCGACGAGTTAGCAGCTTCACGCCCCGGCCAAAATGCTCCGACCCCGGGGCGTGTCAGTTTCCCTACCAACGCTCGCCCCGCCCGACCAAATAACGCTCGGAATCCAAGTCCTCCTCCGGGAGCAGATGCACATCACGACGACGAGGACGAAGAATATGCGGATGAGCAGGATGATGATGAGGGCGGTGATGATCTGTCGTTGACACGATTTGAGAGCGCGAGTGCGCGCCCGCCGAGGATGATTGATGATATCGAGGGAGATTCGGATGATGATGATGATGACGATGAACCTATCTCTCCTCTGCAGATCTCGGTGGATCTCGATTTGCATTCCATCACGACTGGTCCGGAGAACGAGGAGTTGGCGGGATTGTATGGACATGTCAAGGACTGTACTTGCCATGGTCAACATCAGAATGCTCCCAATATTACGAAGGCATGGGACGTTCCAATGAAGCACGGTCAGATAGGAAAGCGGATTGCTGTGGTTCAGGTTGAGGCGTAGATGCTGCATGGAGGTATTGAAAATCAGAAAGGATGGGCTCTGGATCTCAATTGGGGGGTAATCTGCTGCTGCTTGTCTGGCGGCCTTCGGTTCAGTGAGCTATAGCTTGGCCATGAAGGATGATGAGATGGTTTTACGGGCGTTGCACGGGGTTGCTATGATGCCAACATTCGATTAGGAAAAAGAACGTCAGGGAGGAGATAGTCCTTCTTGTAAATACACAATATGACATATCTCTCAACGTTAGTGAGGAAGTCCTGGGAAACTTCCAAATGATGTCAAGTTCAGGGAACCAGATCACTAAACTCTTCCATCGAAATATTCGGCAATTGTGTTAAAGGTAAATGCATAGCTGAAGAAAGTTAATATAAATAATATAAAGACCAAAGGTATTAGGACGATGTTACATTGGCCTACTACCACCTTCTCTCCAAAGAGCGTGTATGGCTTAGATCGCTTGACTTTATTTGTGGCCATTTCTAAAGCGCTGTACTCTGACACCGATTGAGACTAGTTCATTTCTTCCTCAATCCAGTTTAGTGTGCTTCAAATTCTGCTGGGATGTGAAGATATTTTGCATTGCATCGCAGTGCAGCATCCAAACTCCCACGTTTCCATGGTGAGGATTGAAATGGTACACTAAACAGACACTGCCTTTCTGCATGTAGTGCGACCCGCACATACTACCTAGATTTAATCGCAAATCCTCCGCGGAACAAGGAATCTGCGTCCGATGAACCGCGTTGAGCCGTGTCCACCTCCGAGCCACCATAGGTAGATAGGTAAGATTTACCTTCCAGAACGAGCGTGTTGTTTGATAGATGTACTTACACGTATTCTAATTTTGCCGGCAATAGGTAGGTATGTATAAGGCTTCAAATTCTTCAATGATTACTTATTTCCAGGAGATCTTCCGAGGAAGGATCAGATTCTGTTATCGCATAATCTATTTGTGCGGCAAAGTACTACCCTAGCTTTAGGTGAGAGTACAGTAAGCTGAGCCGCAATCCCACAGGATTCTATTGTTTTTAATAGCCGTAGAGTAGGGCATAGGATACGCGGGTGTAATCGGATGTTTAGTCACAGTATTGATTTATATCTCCTTTTCTTCGTTCCTTAATCAGCGAGCTTGGAGCCATCGTGACTATTTGGGACTCGCTCGTGTGCTTACTCGTGTAATTGATGAAGATTATATAAAGTCCACTCTTCCTTTCCATACTTTGATGATTAGTTCTCATCAGTATCTGAAGATCATAAACTACAGCGAAAGTGAAAATGGTGCGGATTGCAAACACTTTCCAGTTGATCCTAGGATCGCTTCTCGCTGCTACTCTTGTCTCTGCAGTACCCACAGCAGATGTAGGATCTTTACTTGAAAGACAATCAAATGGCAGACTTGTCTTTGCTCACTTCATGGTACGTTTTTATCACCTCTAATCTCATCCCCTAACACAAATCCAGATCGGCATAGTAGGCGACCGCTCAAGCCCAGCCGACTACGACAACGACATGCGTAGAGCAAAATCTCTAGGAATTGACGCATTCGCTCTCAACATTGGTACAGACGCTAACACAGACCAACAACTCGGTTACGCATATCAATCCGCCGCCAACAACGGCATGAAAGTTTTCATCTCGTTTGATTTTGCTTTCTGGAGTACGGGTAATGGGGCAGCTGTGGGAGCTAAGATTGGTCAGTACGCAAGCTTGTCGGCTCAATTGTTTTATCAGGGGAAGGCTTTTGCGAGTTCCTTCATCGGAGATGGAGTGGATGTTGGGGCTTTGAAAAACGCGGCTGGGAGAGAAGTCTTTTGGGTGCCGAATTTTCATCCTGGGCAAAGCAGCTTTGGGGCCCTGGATGGGGCTTTCAATTGGCAGGTAAGTCTTTTCGTATATTGAAGAGTCTCGCTTATGACGCATTTGCTGATTAGAATAGGCGTGGGCAAGCAACGGGAACAATAAGGCCCCTACACCGGGACGCACCGTTAGTGTTGCGGATGGGGATGCGGCGTACAGATCAGCTCTTGGTGGGAAACCATACCTTGCGCGTGAGTTTTCACTCAGCCCCTACTTTCTGCTGTTACCTTGAATCTGCGAGCAAGCTAACTTTCTTACAGCTGTCTCTCCATGGTTCAACACCCATTATGGCCCCGTAAGTTTTCAAGAGCCGAATCATGAACTTTTATTAAATTGTGGGGTTTCAAGGCTAACTCAATAAAAACCTAGGAAGTTCCGTACAGCAAAAACTGGGTATTTCCTTCTGACCTTCTTTGGTACAACCGCTGGAATGAGGTTCTCACACTTGGCCCTCAATTTTTAGAGATAATCTCATGGAACGACTATGGAGAGTCCCATTATATTGGCCCACTATCATCACTTCATTGGGACGATGGAAACTCAAAATGGGTAAATGATATGTGAGTTTCATTCCCAGCTGCACAACACAATAATTCTCAAGCTGATCATATATAAGGCCACACAACGGCTGGGGAGACATGGCAAAGCCATTCATCGCAGCTTATAAAGCCGGATCTCAATCAGTAAACAATTTCATCACCAGCGATCAGCTGGTCTACTGGTACAGACCCACTCTCAAGTCACTCAACTGCGATTCCACCGATACAACAATGCAACCCGCCAATAACGATAGCGGGAATTACTTCCAAGGAAGACCCAACGGCTGGGGAACCATGTCCGACTCCGTCTTCGCGGTTTCCCTTCTCACATCCCCTGGAGTCGTCACCGTAGTCTCAGGAGGAAACACAAAGACATTCAATGCCCCAGCCGGAGCATCTGCCTTCCAAGTCGATATGCAAGTCGGCCAACAAGCATTTTATTTGAACCGAGGCAGTACCAGAGTCCTCAGCGCCGTCTCGCTTAAGAACGTCTCTCCAACTTGTATCTGCGGTCTTTATAACTTCAACGCCTACGTTGGTACCGTCCCAGCCAGTTCTCCAGATCCATTAGGACGCGATGGACTCTCCTCACTCACCGCTGGCCTGAGAGTCGCAACTTGTGCAGCAACACCTACTCTCTCTAGTGTCCCTCCTTCAGCCACGAATCCCCCTCCAACAACGACCTCTCCGCCTACCACTACACCACCTCCCAATCCCGGACAGGTGAGTACCATCTTGTTCCTTCCCCCGTTCTCTCCTCTCCTAATAAGAGGAAAGCTGCAAGAAACTTACTGACACCAATATTTCGAAAATAGGTCTGCATAGCAGGTAGAGGCGATGGAAATTACGCCGGTCTCTGCAGTTTCAGTTGCAACTTTGGATATTGTCCTCCCGGCCCCTGTATTTGTACAGCAATGGGTGCTCAGGTCCCCCCGCCGCCAAGTACGGGGGTTGTGGGTGTTCCATTGCCTGGGGAGGATGATAGTTATTTGGGACTTTGCAGTTATGCTTGTGATCATGGGTATTGTCCTAATACAGCTTGTATGGTTCGATGAGAGTTTTAGTTGAGGTTTTGTTACGGGGGGGGGTCTTGGATAAGTGATCAGGGAGTGGAGGCATTAAAGAGCGCTTAGGCGTTTAAAGGCTTTTATTCTATTGATCTTTATTCCTTTAGGTAGTATCGTACCCTAGAATATAGACATATCATATACTTGGAATTACTATATCTAGCGTCTCGTAGGTAATATCTCCCTTCTAGTACTATAAATCTATACCTTACCTAGGCGTCCTATAGGCTATAGTACTCTTCTATTATAAGCTAACACTTCCTACCCCCCTAGTAGAAGATATATAAACGCCGTTTTAAAGTTATATACTATAAGTACGTTCTACGAAAGAGTACCCTTTTGTTGGTACAAGACTGTTAGGTCCTAGGTTATTAGTTTCATAATAGTTGTAGGATTCAGAAGGTCTAGCTACGAGACTAAGTACTTGACAGTTAGTGGCGCCGCCAGGGCTCGTCTGGGCTGATCACGTGATGCATCCTATACGCCACATCTAGAACCTATTCACTTATCCTTTGCCACTTATCCTTTGCCATATCTACTATTCACTTATCCCACGTCGCAACACCTTTCGATTATAATATACCGCTTATATACCCGTTAGTATATATATATATATATACTAATATACGTTCTATCTAAGGCCCTTAAGTAATCCTTAAAGTATAGTATATATCAAGGGTTCTAGGTTATAAAACGAGACGCTAAAGTACTACTATTTAGAAGTGAGACGACATATAGATAGAGTCGTATTATAGTATTAAGTACGTCATAAAACGCCCTAATAAAATATAAGTATAAGCATTTTAGTTAGATTCCGAGCTAAAAACTTAGTTAGAAATAGTCTTTCTAGAGTACTAGAATTCTTCTACGGCGTCGCGATTTGAGTTCGATTTAGAGTATATCAATATAAAGATTATAATCTTTTCTTCTACCGACAAATACTCGTTTATATCCTAGGACGTCGAGTATCTCTCTTTTAAACTACTATCTTTTATAAGCTAATTCTAAAGCTTTTAAAAGGTATTAATTCATATATAAAGGACCTAGCGAATACGCCGTAGGAAAGTAGACGTTAACAATTCTTTAATATATTTAGAGCCCTTACGGCCAGTATATATAGGTTTCCTAGCTAATTTTAGTACGTTAGTAGGTATATTTACCCTACTTCTACTTTCGAGAATTACATATATTATACTAAGAACTACGGCCTTGTCTTCTATAAAATTAAGGTTATCTATAGTAGTAGTAGTAGTAGTAGTAGTAGTAGAATATAGTATAAAATAAGGTAGAATACGTAGATTGAGGACGAGTCTTAGTATAATATAAAGGTTGAAATACTGGTCAGACCCGTATATTGATTACACTACTAAAGCAATATTATAGGGCTATATCGTTTATCTCGTCTGAGATAAGGGTGCGGTACAAGGTAGATGGTTATACCTTAGTATTAACTATCTACTTGTAATGTTGCACACCGAGTCTAAGTTGTAGAAGCGATGCCAGAACAGTATAGGCAGGACTGGGTGGTCCGTGTAGGACTAGCCCAGTCATGTGATCTGCCCCCTCGAGTGAATATACTTAGTATATTCACTCGAATACTATAACGACACTGGGCTTACTTTAAAAGAAGTAAGAGACTCGGTGTAAATAGCTAACTAACTAAAACGCTTAACTAATCTTTTCACTCTCCTAATATCAATACCTTACAAATCCCCACGTGACTTGTTAATCCTATTCTTTTTGTCCCTCGGATATGTCCTCACGCTTAACCTATTCTTTAACTACTATATCGATTTTGTTAGTATCGATAAGTGTAACTAGCGCCTAGCAGGGCTTCAATTTTGTCATAGCATTAGTAGGATTTGTACTTCCTTTAATCTAAAGGATCTCGTAGATCTCCTAGCGTTCGTACGCCTAGCGTAGTGCTATCACATCGATCATAAGGCGTTTCTCCTTTGTTATACTAAGCTTCGTTAAGCATTCGTATATTGACTTAGAATTAGTATAAATTGTTAACTTAATTCCCTTACTTAGAATTGCCTCGAGCGTTGATTTGATCACTCCTGCTATATCGAATCTACTACTAAGAGCGTATAGCTCGGAAGCCAGTACGCTCCTTGTAATTCGTCTACATTTTGTAGAACTCTAGTGTAAAATAACCGTATTGTTGTCCTTATCCGTTAGGTATAAAATGTAGCCTATTTGTAAGGAAAGGTCAGTTAAGTTTATAAAGGAAGTATCTATAAACAAAATAAGCCGTAGCGAATCGATATCTAAAGGCACGTATTTGAGTCCTCGCTTTTGGTTATCGATTAGCCATTGTAGGCGCTTGTTCAGCGCGTCAATAGCGGTCTTGTCTAGGTTTAGATGCTGTGCTACTACGCTTAAGTCGAACGCTGCTTCTGGCTGACAAACTATAGCCATATACGCTCCGAGTACTCTCTAAGCGACGTATTGATCTTTTACAGCGTACTGTTTGCGAATAACTCCTCGAGTAGTGACAGTATCGATAGGTCCATTCGCTACTAATTTGACTCGATCTCTGTAATCGTGTGTAAGTGTGACGGTACCGTCGCTTGCTAAGGTGATTCTTCTACTATTAAATTTCAAAGGTTTGTCTGGCGCTAACACTTCTATAGGCTTTGACTTAAATATAGCTAATTCTAACTGTTCCTTTTCTATAAAAGCGGTATCGCCGAGAATGAGGGTATCATTAGTTTAAAGTCCGATTGTACCCTAAAATCCCACTTTATTTGTATATAGTAGGCAAGAATCGTAGGTCGATTGCTTTATTCCGAGCTTCTCTATGTGGTGCTTAATGTACGTGTTATACTAGTGGTTGCCTGATTCGGGGATGCCGTAAAGCGGTTTAATAACCTTAAAGTACAACTTCTCCTACTGTAGGTTGCCTTTTGGTCCTCGTACAAATATTAGTCGATTAAGCGTTGTTGTCGACTAGGTATAAGCTTGTATAACATCTCGTAACTAGAGCTTAACTAATGGATCTTGTCGGAATTTAATAGCTGTAAGTATAAGGATAATCTGTATACTGACCCGCTAGATTGTTGGTGACTAAGTTAAAACTATAGTCTTTCTGTTATCGTCGAATGCTTTAACTATAAGCCTAGACTTCTCGAATACTTCGGAAGTGCCCTTGTTCTTAATTATATCGACGAATCGAGAGCTAAATACGCGAGTATCAGGTGGTAGTTGATCAACTATAACAACCTTAAAGACTCCGTTGTTAGTTAATCCGCTTATCTCTAATTACCTCGAATCGTCGAATACTAAATAGACTACGTCGTCATCTATAAAGTATACCTAGCATTTTAGTATATTGTCTTTATAGACTTTAAGTGCCTTGTAGTAATAAACTGTTGTATTCTTTCTTAGTCTTCCGCGGCCACGTTTTAGTGGTGTAGGGACCGCTTCGACCTACTCCTCTTTATTAGGTTCCGACTTAATTTGTCTTAATTTTCGAGGTCGTCTACGTCTCTTTGGTTGCTCTTCTTTAGAGTGTATGTTAGGATATTCTATAATATCTTTACGTGCCGTATTAGGTATATCTTAGTCTTAAATATTAGATATATCCTTATTCGTATATTGTGGTTTGACAACTATAGATCGGAATCGGACTGGCTTGCCCTTGATTTTAACAATCACGTCTTCTCCCTTGTATCCTTGTAGGATATATAGTCCTTGCTACTTCTTATGTTTACGCCATACCTAAACCTTAGATCTAAGAGGTAGATCCTTAATTCGATTAGCTAGGCCGTTCCTAGTGTTGAGTGCTTCGTTGACTTGTCGTCTTACCTTAAGCTTACGTACTTCGGCTATTACTTTTTATAGTGTTACTGATTGCTTAGCAATTGTAGTTGATGGTGAAACGAGGTCTCGTATCTTTAGATATGCCCCGAAGACTAGCAGTGTTGGCACAAGACTATCAGGTCCTACAGTATCGTTCACAGCCTTTACTACCATTTAAAGTGTAACATCCTTCGGCAAGTCCGGTATCTCTTGTACTAGAATGTTGTAGGCGCGGCGTAATAGGCCGTGGTAGCGTTTAACTAGTCCGATAGATTAATATACCTCGACAGGTACAGCCTTAATTACGATGCCTAAAGTATTTGTATATAATCGGAATTCCTTAGAAGTAAAGTTCTTTCCTATATCTGTTATAAGCAAATCTATTAGTCCTAGGAACATGTAGAGCTAGTATTTGCCTGTTATTTCCCAGACGTGCTTTACTAACATGTCCTATAGCTAACACGTAGCGTTCTATCCTGTTACTTCGTCGATCATATAAAGAACTGGCTTACTATAAATAAAGAAGATATCTATATAGACTGTGTAATTAAAGTCCTTGTCCTCCTTTAGCGTGAAGCGGAAACGGTGTGGCGAGCGGCCATGCTTTACGTAGTAGTCATAGTATTTAGTCAATTTTTCGAGTATAGTTTAGTCGATATCGTACCCGGCCCGCTCTAAAACTTTCTGTAGCTTTACGACAGATGGGTGGCTAAATCGCTTATAAAGACGTCGTAGTTCGGCCTCTGATAATGAACTTAGGAATTCGTATATAAAATTACAGTATGCTTAGTCCTATACTATAAATAGGTGGCCAAACCGACGTACAACCTTGACTATAGCACCGTCCTCTGTAGTAACAATATCCTTAATATTATTATACTTTACTCTTATTTTATTAAGTTGTTAAAGGCATAGGATAAATGGTAGTTTAATCGGAAACACGTGGAATTTTGCTCTTCTAATTAGTGTGTCGACTACTATATAGCTAATAGTAGTAGAGTTTCCTATACTAAATTTGACTGTAACGTTGCTGGGTTTTAATAGAGAATTGTTAATCGAATTGTAGGCGTAGTACTGATCGTAACTAGCTGAATTAAAGGTAGAGGCGCCAGTATCGATCATAATACTATAGAAATTCTTAGGTCCCTAGCGAGGTGTTGTTGTAGGTGGAACAATTTGAAGTGCCTTGTCTGCTACAAGTATCGTAGTTATTCTAGCATCTTGTTCTCCTGTAATTCCTGGGTGTGATTCGCTAAATCTAAGCTGGTGTAAAGTAGAAGCCTGATTAAGCTGATCTATAAGCTGCTTTGCATTTACGTTGCTGAGTGTATCTATTATAAAACACTCTATGGCGTGTACACTTCCGCTTTCCTCGTCACTTGAGCTTGAGCCCGAACTTGACGCTGAATTATCCGAGTCTTCTATACTAATTATGTGTATGGTGGCGGTCAAGCTCGCTGTATCTTGGGACTGGGACTCGAACTGGGTAATGAAGGTGTTGTACTACTTGTTGAAATCTCTCTTACGATAATCTCCTTTGAACTTGCTATAGAACCTGGTTCGAAACTTCTCTTTGTGTGAGTCTTGTTCCTCTTTTGTGTACTCGAAGGATCTATAGCCTGGCTTTCTATATATCTAACATCTGCTACTAGAGTTTGTTCTGCTAGTAGAGTTGTTTCTGTTGTTGTTGTACCTATTTCGATCTTACTTGTGATAGGTTCTGTTTGTGTAGTATGTTTCTGCCGGGTTGGTGTTTGCTATATAACTTCCTTTAACATGGCCCTTCTTGATAGTTGTGCCCGTGCAGAACTCGTAGCTCGATATTGTATTCTTAAGGTTCGATTCGAGGTCTGTGATTGTGTTCGGAGGATTTACAACAACTGTTTCGCATTCTACGCTTCCGCGAGTATTCCGAATAATGCTTTAATAAAAGTTGTCATCTTATTAAAGTAATGTCCTAAGTCCTAGTCGGATCTCCCTTAGCTTACTTATTATAATATCGAAGCATTGTGACGTAGTCTTGTTAGGATTCTCTCCTTTAACGTACTCAAGCGTATACTTATCTTATTCGTCTTAAAGATACCTCTTGTATCTAAGGTTTTTAAAGTTATCTTATACTGCTTATACCGTAGTGAGGAAGTCTAATCCTTTTCCGAGAATTGTAGTATAGTAGTATTCCGCGGCGGCTCCTTTTAGCATAATCGGAAAGGCCTTTGTAAGCCGGTCCTAGGTTACCCTACATTGGTCACAAGTAGCGTAAAAGATCTTAAGTTTTATATCGAAGACATCTTTAATTCTACTATACTTTATACTGTCACGATATAACTTCGTTAGACTTTGTATTATACGTAAGTCTAGATCAGCTCCTAAGTGTAGTAGTAGTCTGATCGGGTTGTGACTAAATCTTTAGGGTTAGAATAGGCCCGTTTATAGGAAATTTTGGCCATATACGCCCGTTTGTAGTCTATATTGTTAGGGCATCATTTAGCCTTGAACCGGTGGAAATCCTTACGGAACTTGGGAATTCTAAGCAGGTGGGTATGCCGGTGCCTGTGGTTGTAGTACACCTTAATATGTTCCTTGTACATTTAGATTTAGTGTAGTTGTACCCTGATTTTGATAAGTTGGTTTTGGGTTCTAATGTGATGATACCCTTTGCCGTGGATTGAAAGCTGGTGCTTGTGTGCTTTGAGCTGGTATTTGTACGCTCGAGGCTGGTACTACAGCAGCCGTGTTGCCGAATTTATAGCTTGTTCTACTATTGATATCTGGTTTTATATTGCCAGGTGATGGTGGTTGAAATTGGTCAGCAGGGGTAAAGAAGCTAGGTTTTATAGCTCTCGATGGCATAGGTGGCTTTAGAATTGGTGTAGTTGGCTTGGTGTTTGTACCTAGAGCTGTGTACTTTTGCTTTAGTGATCTAGTATATCTACTTCTAGTATATCTACTTCTAGTATATACACTTCTAGTACCTAGAAGCTCTTGAAGTCTAGATTAAAGCACTTGTGATTTTAGCTTGTGGTATCTCATTTAAAGCACTTTAGCGTCAGTCTACTCGTAGTAGTTTTGTCGATGTGCCGCATTGTACAGTGCTTGAGTAGGTGTAATGGCTCTGTCGTCAAGTTCGATCTATACGTCTTGTCGGCGAAGTACTAAGCGGAATGCTCTTTAGGTGCCTTTATTATATTCTTCGAAGAATTTAAGATCGTAAATGTAGAACTGGTTATAAAACATTCTAGCGAGTTCCTCGTCCTAGATATTCCTATTCTAGTAGGTAACTATTACGGCCTTTATTACTTGATTGGGTGTAGGGTCTCTCGTCTCCTATATGTCTTCACTGTCTTAGTATAGTATCTCTATGCCTTCTTTAGGGTTTCGAAGTTGTTCTAGATCGGCTTCGAGATGGTCTATCGTCTTGTTCTAGTCGTAGCTAACTAGTGATATTACGGATTCCTTAGGTGCGGCAGGTGCCTTGCCTTTGTCTTTACTTTAGATAGGAGTGATAGGATAGTACCTGCCAGTTTCTGTAAGTCGTTGTATAAGCTTTGCTACGTCTATTTAGAGACCTTCATAATCCTTCCGGTTGTAAACTTAGTGTTTTTATTAACTTGGCGTTTGTTTAGCAAACGGATCATTTGGCCTCGTCCTAAGTTCTTCTCTACCTAGGCTGTCTGGAATGCTACTCGGATCGTCAGTTGTATTGTCTACTATTACTTAGATTAATGATAGTAGTATAAGAGGTTCTACCGTCGTCGATTACTCTTGTTCTAGCGATCTGGCGATATAGTTTAGTTAAGTTTTGTTAAAGTGTTTTTAGTCGTTTGTCGAGCGAATAGCTTTATAATAAAAGGTCGAAAAAGTGTTGAAAAAAGTATTAAAAGTATCGAGATTCTAATCTGTACGCGCTCACTGATCAGTGTTGGTTTATCTCGTCTAAGATAAGGGTGCGGTACAAGGTAGATGGTTATACCTTAGTATTAACTATCTACTTATAATGTTGCACACCGAGTCTAAGTTGTAGAAGCGATGCCAGAACAGTATAGGCAGGACTGGGTGGTCCGTGCAGGACCTGCCCAGTCATGTGATCTGCCCCCTCGAGTGAATATACTCAGTATATTCACTCGAATACTATAACGACACATACGCTACAAATCTAATATTAAGACACGATGTTAAGTTTGTATTTACCTAGAGTAGAGACTACTTTCAAGTAGCGGATTATAACTAAATCGAGTATAGCTAACACTTGGCACACTAAAATGGGACGATATTCTAGGTGGAATATATTAGGTAAACAGAGCCTAAGTTCCAAGGCATAATAAGCTCAAAATCATACACTCCTACGCGCCTTTATTATCTTCTTTGTAGCTCCAGCTGACCTCTAGTCCATGCCTGCGATGATCTATAGGTTAGCATGTAGTCAACTGTGATGATGAAAGCCGTTCAACCAACGCAATTCCAACAGGTTCTACACAATTCCAATAGGTTCTACACAAGTCTGTGATTTTCGACACTGTAGACGAAGCTGATTCGTATGAATCAGCCGGGGGTTGAATCTCGAAGACTTGTCATAGGCAGAGAAAATGTTGGGTGTGCTTTGTAAGGAGCGGTTAATCCGCTGTATGAATCACATGTGTGTATACTAAATCGCCCCGTACCAGTCATTCGGTAGAGATCTCCGGTTTCGAGTCCAAAAATCAGGTATCCATATTCTAGTTGCTGAGTAGTAGAGTTGGTGTGACCGGCGGCGCCTCTTTGAGGGCCACGATCGGTCTCAAATGATAATTGAAGCTCTGTTCTCAGCGTTTCATACGGTTGTTGGAATGTTGGAATGTTGGAATGTTGGATATTTTGCGGTTTTGAGCCATTGTACTGTACGTACCTCAAATCAATATGGATCATACTGTCGAAGTGTCCAACAAAGAAAGCTGAAGTTGTGGCATAGCATGAATGTATATATATTTCCTCTTGGAAAAGGTTCTATTGCTAGGTACGCGTTATCAGTGGAACAGCCAGAGTATCAAAGTGGCAGGGAATAAGTGTCGGTTACGGTAGAGTTCTAAGCTACAAGCTAATTCAAGGACTATTTAAACCCTAGCCCTAGCTCCCCTCACTTCTTATATGAGTGTGAATCATAGTGAGCCCTAGCCCTAGTAGCTCAGACAACTCCTAAGTGACTGGACACTCGTCGTCAGATCGATCACCTGACAACAGGTTCTTACCTTCACATTGGAATTTAACAGATGGCTTGTGCAACAACTTCAAATCTATTTGTTTGGCATAAATATCTCGTCTATACACACGAAAACTCCAAAGCATCATCAAGGACCTACTGTGACAGGAAAGCTTCTCAGATGGAACGCAGGAAAGCTTCTCGGATGGAACGCAGGAAAGCTTCTCAGATGGAACGCAGACATGTATGTGAACATGATCGGTGCCACGAGTATCGCTCATGTCCTATATACGAGGTAATACCTTTCAATCTGAGCTACAAAGATTTTGAAGCTAATTACAACAGATCCCTCAAGAAGAATATGTACAAGAAGGAAGCACATACGGAGAGAGTTCACGTGGTCGCCCAAGGAATAGGTATGACCTTTACTAAAGAAATTTAGCTGATGACCAACAACAGGTCTTCTGCTACTAGAGGATCTGGTCGTAAAACTGACAAACTTACTAGGAAAGGAAAATCTGAAGAATATGAAATAGAAGAAAGCCCAGACGGAAAGACATCAGGTGGTCGCCCAAGGAATAGGTCTGACCTCTACCAAAGAAATCCAGCTGATGACCAACAACAGGTCTTCTGCTACTAAAGGATCTGGTCGCAAAACTGACAAACTTACTAGTAAAGGAAAATCTGCTGAACCAAAGAGCGATACATCATCATCTCACTCATCGGATAGTTATGACTATCCTCGAGAGGTCCCCCCCTCCGCCCCCGAGCCCCCCACACTATCATCCACCGAATCACCCTCTGAAGACGGCTCTGAAGAGACGTTGACTGCAAGAAGCGAAGTCAGTCCCAGCCGTCCGTCATCGGGAAGAAGAACAGAGGAATACAATGAGAATAATTACTCCAGTGGACCACCAGGAAAAGATCGAGGGCAGAAAATGGGAGATGCTGAGTGGGCCAGACTTAAGGCAAGATTTAATCGTGGGTCTAGGCATGTTCCTCGACAGTCGTCTTCTTGGCCCAGATCGAAAACCAAGTCATTTGTGTATGAGATGGGTGATGGTTTGAATCTCCAATCACTTATGTTTTTCATGCACGATCTCTAATGATACCAGGGTACTCGTATTCCCCGAATTCCCATGCTGGTGGCGAAGTACCACTCAACCAAGATTACTCTCACGCCTACAACTTCAATCAACCTCAATATACACAACGAGCTCAGGAATATCAGAGGCCTTACCACTATCAAACCCCGATATACGAAGCCAATAATGGGACGACCTCTGGAGCTCATGAATACTCATCAACTCCTCACTATACACGACCAGCTCAGGAATATCAGAGGCCTTTCCAATATCAAACCCCGATATACGAAGCCAATAATGGGACGACCTCTGGAGCTCATAAATACTCATCAACTCCTCAATATGGCAGAGCCTCAAACTCAACCACTTCTGCTGGGAAGGTGACTGTAGATTACGTTATGTACTGTCTAGATTGTAACCGCAACAAGGCCTCCCATGATTCTGGTCGTTGTGAAAAGTGTCAGACAAAGCGAGACAGAAGTTACTCCAACACTTCTTACTGTCTAGATTGTAACCGCAACAAGGCCTCCCATCATTCTGGTCGTTGTGAAAAGTGTCAGACAAAACGAGACAGCAGTTACTCCAACACTTCTTACTGTCTAGATTGTAACCGCAACAAGGCCTCCCATGATTCTGGTCGTTGTGAAAAGTGTCAGACAAAGCGAGACAGAATTTACTCCGGCACTTCATATGTAAGAGGCACTTCACAATACGACACCAGCCGTTACTATGACGCGGGAAACAAACGATAAAAGGGATCTAGGGTAGAGATCTTGGACAATATCATTGTTTTCGGAATTCGGAAATGATAGCTTGTGGGCGTTGTTGGAGGACTGATATTGGGCTACTTGAAGTCAACCTTATAGTGATTGGTGGTCAAGTAGGTACTTAGGGATACGTCTTGCGTGGAGCGGGTCTGTGCGCTAGTATCATCTGTTACTAGGAATCATTCCCTAGTCGAATATGTCTGCCACATGACTGTACACCGAGTATGTTACACAGAAAAGGGCTTGTCTGTTTAGGACTAGCGCAGACTAGCTAGCGTGTTCTTGGCGCTAGTATAAGTACTACGTACTTTTGTAGCTTAGAGAGAATTTAAGTTTTCCGCACCTATCACACTTTGCAACATTATCTATCCTTTTTCTACTACTACTTTAAGCGAATTTATATCCTTTTCTTTAAAATATTATACAAGACCCGTTGACATAAATTCGTTCCTTTTCATGTAATATCGGAGCGAGCAGTGTTACGTAAGCGCTATTAAGCATATAGGTTTTCTTATACTAGAGAACATAATAGTATATTACAGATTTTAGGATAAACATTAGTATAAACGTATACTCGATCCGCCTATAGTAGTAGTAAAAACGTATAAAATCGGGACGTATTAGAATAGAGCCTAGGGATATTCTTTAAATACCTTCTCGTCCTTTCTAGCTTACTGCCTGCCTGGCTAGCTGGCTGGCTGACTGACTGACTGTATACCTAGGTAGCTGCAGGTGGCTGGTTGTATAGCTGTCTGGCTGGCTGGCTTTTACTCGAGTAAAGCCAAATTAAGAATTCTGCCAGTTCCTCACACCGCCGCCATTCAGATTGACCACTCTGAGACGTCCCATGGTCAACCTGTATGAACACCTAAACCTAATCGAGGGGCGCACGTGATAAATCAGCCTAAGGTTTACTATAAACAGGCATATCACTTCCTAATTAAGTATTCTACTAGCTCTATTACACCGCCGCCATTTAGATTAACCACTTGGAGACGTCCCGTGGTCAACTTATATAATTTATTTTTAGTTTACATTTTAACCCTCTAAAGTAGTTAACGCTTACGTGACCCACGTCGCTCACTCGCTAAAGCTCGTTCGCTCGAGTAGGTCACTGTTCGCTCTGAAAATATCTATATTAAAATATACCCCGTAATCACCGTAGATCTAAAGGCTGGGAGCCTCCTAAGCGAAAGACCGACTGAAAAGAAGTACCCCTATTATAGCGCGTTATAATAGTTAGCTCGGATCTATTGTCTAAGGCTATTAAACGTAAGTACGCCTATCCTATCCCTAGTATAGAAGAAGTGCCTATAAAAGCCTCTACTATACGACGAATTAGACAACAAGCGCGCGAGAATGCCGAGCGAACTTAAAGTAGAAGTATACAAGCTCCTTTAGACTCGGCGTATATAAACAGAAACCGACCTAGACCCCCCCTAACTATAAGCTTACCGACTACCTATGTAAGTAAATAATCGATTAAGTAATGGCGAGCTAATAGAGTAGAAGGTAGAGTATTAGAAAACTAATTTTACTAGATAAATATAGCTATTCCGACTAGCCTAAGAACATTTTCGAGTCGTCGTTTATATAAGTAATATATAACGCTTATTACTCCTATCGCGTATAGAATGGTAGGTGAAAATGCTCTAAGGAGCCTGGAATTAGACGTGAAAACTCTAGCTATATACAAGTGGAAATGTGGGATCACGTAACACCCCACGTGACTCGAGACCCCATTCCCAGTTTGTGACAACTCCTTTAAGTAAGGTGCTTTTAAGCCGAAATTACGACGAGCTAATAGATTAGCGAGTAGATAAAGCGTACGGATTACTTACTTACGACCTCGATAAGTTAGTCTTTATAGACACTACTTCTATATATCCTAGCTTAGAAGGGTCGGATAAGTACTACTATAAGGACGGTAAAGAGAACTACCCCGACGTAAAGACAAAGTGTTACAAACTGGGAATGGGGTCTCGAGTCACGTGGGGTGTTACGTGGTCCTACATTTCCACTTGTATATAGCTAGAGTTTTCACGTCTAATTCTAGGCTCCTTAGAGCATTTTCACCTACCATTCTGTGCGCGATATAAAGACTGTAAAGGGGTATTTAGACGGACAGTTTTTTAGTACAATTACGCTCTACCGACCTCTAGGCCCTTGTTATATCTATAATACTAAGACAGTCATAGAAGTAAAGGCAGCTATATAAGACTTAGCTAAGCGGAATGAGCTATTCGAGCCTAAATTACAGCGCCGGTTCGCTATATATGAGGCTAAGAAAGAGCGTATTTAGGCCGAAAAGGGAAGGAGACTAGGGGGTAAGCGAGCTACGTTTAAGGTTTATAAGAGGAATAACGAGTTTAAGCGAGGGGATAGGAGTAAGAGGGGGGTAGACTATTACTGTCTAATAGAGGAGTATAAAGGGATGCTCACAGATGACGGAATACGAGTATTTGTAAACAAGTGATAATTAAGTATAAAGCTTATCTAAATCTAAGAGGGAGAGCCTCTGTATATATAGTTTTGGTGCGCCTGCTCTTCGGTTATTCCAAGGCAGCACGCAGGCACACAGGTGGTGGAGTATACCACGTGATGTGAGACAAGAGGGCGCCTCACGTGACAAGGAGTATATTAAGTAGGACTTAATTCCCTATATAAAGGATATAAATAAGAAAAGAACCTAATATACGTAGCTATAGACAACGCCGGTCCTTATAACTACTAGAGTACTCGTTCTACTTTAAAGTATTACTCTATCTAAAGGTAGCTAAATATATACAGTATATTTTATACAAGGCCTAGGTTGACACCCTTTGTAATCAGGAATGAGTACAATGCTATACAGATAACGAAACTTGGGACAGCATGATATTGCAACATGTTGATTTATTATTATGGATTTGTGTCTCTTGGCTACCTTCATAAGATGTACAGCTTCCAATTAAATCCTCTATAATATTTTCGGGAATAAGGCCAATACGATAAAACGCCCGGTTTGCGGTGATTACAAAGACTCTATAACCTTCTTCCGGAATTTGTGAGAAGGAATATCAGGCCAATACAAATAGCAATATGGGATATATAAATATGGGAAGTCGGTCACATGTATATTTTTTAGAACAGCTAGACCTTAAAGGTCCCAAGTCTCCAAAGCACCTCTCCCACTAATTTTAACTTCCTCATTTTCTCGAACTAGCCTCTTCCTCTCGTTTAGACGCCGCTGGTCAACCCAGTTACCATGAACCTGGGCTTTCATATGAAAAGGTAGTTCAATGACAGCAATTGGCTTGTCAAACTCGCGAGTGTCAAGAATCACTACCTCACACAAGTTGGTGGTTCGTCGCTCAACCATAAACATCACCCATCCATCGCCTTCCGGGGCGTCGTCGGATCTTGGGATGAATATGGGCTCCTGAACGCTTGCGTCCGCTCCCGAAAAGTAGTATTCGGTCTTGCCCGTAGAATAACGATGTTGAGCCACCCCATCAAGTCTTTGAAGAACAGTTCCATCATCTTCTGTTCCAGATACAGGGTCGCGATGCTCAGGAGGTGTTAAAACGTTCAACCAAGCCACATCGTATTTCTTGGACAGAAATCGCTCATCAAGACGAGGAAATTCAGCTGGAAAGTCCAAGATGGTCTCAGACTTCGTAACCTTGGTGTCTGTGGGTTGGTTGAGGTCAAACGTAAAGCGTACCAAGTCAGCTTTTGCGTCTAGAGCAGGTTGCCTATTTCCCAGACAGAGTCAGTCTACGTGTTTGTACAAGACAAAATGCTGAGGAACTCTTATGTATACAAAACGAGTCTTTCGGTATTTTGAATCACTGTAGTAGTGACTTCTCAAGGAGTTGACTTACCTCCCGTCATCCGCTGGAAAGAATGGGAATGCATTATCGTGAACCTGTGTAACAGTAGTTAGCCAAAATATCCTGGTACCTCATTCACTTCGGGTACGCTGAATGTTCCAACAGCTTATTGGAACTCACCCTTGTGGTTTCCAAATAGAGCGTGCTTCCATCGTCTGACTCCCAGGCGCCGGCAGTATGTATGAGCATTTCATTTTTGCTGTGATAGACTCTGTACTCTCCCTCTTTCCATCCTTCTGGTAATTTGGTGGTCTTCCGCCTTGGGATAACGATAAAAGTAGCGGGTAGATCATAATTCCACGCCCAATGGTGCCCTCCCTTCTTCATTCTTTCTATGCTGGCATCAAACGGCCATTGTGCCAGGATCAGCCAGTTTGGTGTGATCGCACAATCATGGATAGGACCGCACCAGGGAGTTTTCACCCATTGCTCGTCTTTCTTTTGGCCATTTTTGTCAAGTGCATAAACCACAATGTCAGTGGAGGCCAGCCCCTTAGCTTCGTACCCGAACACCACCAACTCATCAGTAAATGGGTCAATCTTAGGATGGGCCGTGAATGTTTTGGCCTTAATTCCCTGATCCTCGAAAGGATCAAATTTGATCGTCTCTAAAGTGTGTGGATCGACCTGATTAAATTTATTAGAGTTAGAGTTTATACTTTAAAGAAAGGCTATTAGAAAAGATTGGGGGAGCACTTACTTGATACGGCAAACCACCCTCTTTCAACGCAAGAAACTTGTCGGCCCAGAATACAACGTTAGTATTAGCAGTGGAATCCACTGCTGCTCGCACGCAAGGGTGATGAGAAAAAGGGTTGCGATACAGGCCAAACATGGCCTTTCCGGCTTTCCTCTCGATCTTGAGACGTTCAGTGTCAACGTAGCGCATTTTGAAGTCGACACGGCCATTTTCGAATCTTAGGGCTGAAATATTTCCATCCCCGTCGAGGGGTACTAAGGCTCATGTTAAAATTTGCAGTTATAAAATATTAGGGCCTACACAAACCATTATTTGGATGCGGGGGTAAGAGCGGATCGCACATAACTCTGTAGAAAGTTCCATCAATCTCGGGAGGTATTGTGCCCAGCACAACGAGATCAGCTACCTCGCCTTCCAGGCGACATGGTAGGTTGGAATTGTAAAGATCTAAAGCGAGTGGCCATTTGCTCTCGAGCTTGGAGGGGGCCATTGTGTCAGTTGCAGTTTCAAAAGTACTTGGTGAGAATTGTGAGGATATGTACAATATATAAAGAAGCAGATTGTATTTGTTCAGAGGAAAGCCAATTATTTAAAGGAAAAGAAAGAGTACAACATACGGTGTAGCGACAGCTTAGAAACAAGATCTGGTGATGTGGGGTTTGTTTATCATTCGTGGGGTTGTGTTGCAGCTCTGTATGGAATAAAGTTTAAGGTTATGCGTAACTCGATGTGGGGCACTATCATGGCACGATATTTACCCCGCATGCCAAATTCTGCTTGACGAGAAAGATATTCTAGGTGTCAATGGTTGCACTTTCAGAATAAGAGACAAGGTTGAGCTTTAGATACTGAAAGGGGTGAGAAGTAAGCCGCAGCTTTCAACGTAACTTCGATGGTTTTATCTTTCTTATCTAAAATCAGTCATAAAGATTTGAGAAGGTTTTCTAATTGTACTTGTTATCCACTGCCCAGAGGGTGCCAGTGGAGCAATAGTTGGAAAGGTCAAACGCCTAGAATAGGCGTGCTTACGAAGTAAACTGATATAACAGGGCAATATTGTAGTTTGACTTTTGCTCTCTAAGTTTTTAAATCTTGGCACCTTCTAGGCATTGGAGGGAATGTTCAATCCTCTTGGCTTCTACCCGCGTTCATATTGATGGAAGCGCGCGAACGCCGTCTTTTGACTAGAGTTCGGGGTTTGGACTCCTAGAATAATAATCAAGATTGCAATTCTTTTCTGAATTGGCAGTTATTACAAGAGATGTGATATGGGATACACAATTCCTTTCCATTGAGATTTATAGGCGCTTTGGCTTTTGTTTACACCGCAGAGTATTTTTCTTGTGGCACCGAAATGCTACACATTGAAGGTCAAATTTGTTTGTGTGCATTCCATGGCGCCATGCGAATTATATTCGGAGGTTGGAGGAACGAACAAAACGAACAACTTTTGATTTCTTTGGTAACCCATCTTTCTCTTGAGGGAAATGAAACATTAATGATGGCCTTATGAACTTGGATAATCATCATCATTGTTGTCCTTAGGGTTAATATTGCGCATGGTTCATTTTGTTCCGAAAACCCTCTATACTATGGCGCATACGGTCCACAGGACAAATATCTTTCTTGGCGCCAACGTTTGGCATAGGGAAGCCGATTCCGTAGATTCTAGAATTCTATTCTATTCGAAATCCTTCTAGAGCTCCTTATATATGGAATGGGATCTTCTAGCGCATAGTCTGTAGATCTCTATAGCTCTATCAAATTCTAGACGGTTTTATAAAACTAAAGAGAGAGTATAATTCAAGAGGAGTGAATTGTTCTAGGTATTGGGCCAGTGTACTCAACGACTATTTAACACACTCCAGCTCCTTGACCTATATAGTATTACTAAGCATAAAAGTTAATTAATCATATATAATATAATTATACTATATAGTTACCCTACACCTAAGTACTCTCTTCCTACTTTATAATAGATAATACCATGATAGTCTTAATCTCTCCCTTCCTAGTTAAGGGACACATATAAAGACGCTGTTTACAACCTTTAATAGAAGTAATATTCCAAATACGTACTAATCCTTGATAGTAAGACCAAATCTAGCTTTTTATTAATCAATAGCACCAGAAGGAGTTTTTGCCAGGTCATGTTATTCGTTTCTATAGCATCCTATGGAATGGAAATATCTAGACCTTCTCCTCTAACTAGAATAGAATAAAATATTTGTCACTGAGAATGAAGTCACGTGCTTGTTTGCCATGTGCAGGTGACCCTGGAAATTCCCCCTTGATATAGCCGAGTTTCCCCCCCAGATACAAGCTCCTTGGGGCGTTTTCACCTACCATTCCGTGCGCATAATTTTCTATACGGGAGTTTGATATAGAAGGGAATACCAATTGCCGAACGTTCCTTGGCGCTTCTGTATCTCGCCATAAAGAAACTTTAAAATAATCGCTGGGATATTAGGCCCTTGATAAGCCTAAGAGTGGGGGTTTCGAGGGAAATACGCGCTTGGGGGCAACCTCCCATTGATTTCTGGGGATCTTGTTGAATATTATGTAGAATTGAGGGGCGGCGGTCTTTGAAGTGGTGATTCTATAATCTTTTGCCATTTTCAGCGTCATTTTTTGGTCTTAATTTAGTGCGTGGTTCGTATTCCGATCGCTCTTTGAGTGATTTAAATAGTAGAGAGGTTGCTATTCCATCTTGTAATGAAAAACGGCCTGAGTTTTGTTGAACCTCGTGAACTATATATATTACTCTGTCAAAACTGATGGCAGTAGAGCAAGCCATCTACTTCAACGCCACAAGTCAACTATGCTGCCGTTGTTGATACCTTTATCGACTAACTGTTTGCCCTTTCTCTTTCCAACTACTTTCTCCTTGAAAACCAGGGCGGGTGGTAGCCCTCCTATTGCTTCCTCCCAGTAATATTGAATATCAAACTATGCCGGTCGGCTGGTCAGTCTCAGCATAGGCGAAATATACTTTCTTCAAGTGGTGATGCTTCATAAGAATGAAAGAGAGATGTGTGGTTTGTTCTTTATAACTTTTAAGTGAGGCGTCGTCATTCAATGTCTACATTGCATCATCTTCCTAGATGTATTTTCCTACATTGGAAATAGCATGCTGTTTCTGATATAGGAAAAGGCTTTTAGGACCGTGGGTGGAGAATGGGTGAGTTTAGAAGTGCGAATTGGCATGAAGAAAAGTTGAAGGCGCCTGTGGCCCTTTATCTTTGCTGTGTTGTGCTCAGACCACCTCATCACTTCCATCTTCAAGTACGACAGTCAAATGTACGGCTCCGGATTTCAATTCTCACAAGGCCAAAAGTGTTTGGGTAATTCCCTGTTAACCTTTAGGATACTGCTTCTCTGTTCTTTTCCGAGAAAGATTGAGTATCAAGAGCAGGTTAAATTTAAAACTCCATCAATGTGGGAGGAGAAGTCTCGTTGATAGCTTGATACTGATATGAAGAGAAAGGAGGTGGAAGCGAGAGATATAGGGATAGAAAAAGAGAAAATGAATTTCTTGTGGGGAACTTAGGGCTTTGAGGAAGAATCGTCGATGAAATACCCGGATGGCGAATATCGGAAACGCTCCGTATGCAAGTCATCATAATTCCAAGCTCACAATCGCCCAAAAGGTGGCCAAGTTGGGCTTCCTAGATAGCGCTTTCTCCTCTTGTGGAAGTCTTGTGGGTAACGAGGCGTTATGGAAAGATCAATTAGGGAGGCTCAATCTATTCAAGAAGTCCAAGATAGCTATCCGACCTTAGCGTGTCCTTGTCAGGAATAGGAAGTACTCCTCATCTCCCAATAGCTTCTAAGTTAGACTATACGCGTTTCAGAGCGAAGTAGAAGGTATTTATATCGCAATATAAGGCTAAAAGGCTTAAGCAACTGCTATTTTCCTTTGACTCATTCTGCTTTTACGACTTACTTCAAACCGCAATCGATCGAGTACGCAAGCCAATTTATTCATCTTCTTATGTGCGTAAACCCCCTGAAAACGAAGACTGGCCGACATTGAGCCTAGTCCGTGATGGATAGATAAACTCAACGCAGACCAATTTAGAACACAAAGCTTACGTCTCGTCATCAGTTAAAGTTAATTACCTGCATCCATCCCCTCAGCTTGTAATATCGGAACACGCGGGTGCGAACCTTCATTCAAGATTTGGGTAAAAGCCACATGTGAAGATCCATTTAAGATTCCATGACATTAGAGACTTCAAGTGTCAGGTTCTGAGTCAATCCGCCATGAATCATTGTCCCGCTGTAAAGCCCATACATACCACGAAGACTTCCGTACAAAATGCTTCAAAGTTGGAAAAGAGACTGGAAAAATCGAATCTATCTGCCTTGTCTATAGGCCGTGGTGTATTCCAAAGCAGTATCCAAACCCTAGGAAACAAGGGCTCTTCTGTTATCCATACACAACTCATACATGATAATATGCGCCTAAATCGCCAGATAGATATGGGGACATTTTACTTTTTGCTATAATGTTTGCAAGTAGAATGTCCCATGTTAAGAAACGTAAGATTCATATGGTAACCGGAAAGATATGCGTGACGCACGAACTCTGATATTCCAGAACATGCGGCTATGATCTCTAACATCGTGATCAAAGTTATTGGATTCCATAGATCATGATAAATGCAAGGAAAATATATTCAGCGGGTCTCGCAGGGGTAAGCTTACAGCGTACAGTATGTATAGTGCTGACTCTTTTGAAGCCCTTCAATACTGTACCTCAGAGAAACACTCTGCTCGAATCTTGTCTACGTCCACATCAGACTGAGAGTATGATTTTGGTACTAAAAGGCGGTAATGACTCAAAAGAGCCCCATACCCCGGAACAGGGGTGTGAAAGTCATTTTCGTACCACATGATCTTGTACACGAGGTAGACCAAGGTATACTTATGATTTCCCGCATGATCGCTTCTCTACAGCCAAGGACTTATAATTGTCGATCAAAAAACTGATCAAAACACCACTTTCTAAGCAAGGGAAACCTTTGGGGGAACATCTACTGACATTCTCATATTGTCACTTCGACTTCTTCGCCCATTTTTTGTGGGTATGTATTGTTTTTCCAAAGTGTCGGATCTGAAGAAAGTTCACATCAAATTTGACATGTGTCTTATGCCGATTTCAATTACCGTTCTGCAATATTGCGGAGATGGTAAGACTCGTAATTATTCGTGGTATTCCTTGGTAAAGGGGGCGACTAGGTGGGACCGCCACCTTCAGTTGGTTGCCTAGAAATACAATTCTGTATGTTCAAACTCAAGTCTAGACCAGTAATTTTGGCCTAATGTACCATTCGGTGGGTTGGCACCTTACTTATGTTACTTTTTGTGTAAAGCTTTCGGCCCATAGCGGACAGAAAAGCCCAGTTGTGCAATCATTCTAAGACTACACCGAAAGAGATGTATATAATATCCAGAGCCATCGAGTGAAATTGCCTTTCCCATCTCAATCATCCTCTGTGTTCCTCCTTCTTGTTTCCACAATACAAGATATAGCAAGTCTATACGACACTACTCTTGGATTTTCTTGTTTAGCAAGACTGAATCTCACCTCAGGGAGTCTTTCCTTCTAGCCACCTTTGATCAGCCCTCGGCAAGCTCGCGAAATGCAGATATTTTCAATCCTCGTGGTTCTTACTTCCGTGATTTCCGTGACTGGAATTCCAGTCCCTCACTTCGCTGGTCATCTCCTCTCGTATGTAGGCGCCTTTTGTTCTGTTGGTCCTGTACATACTAACACTCCACCAGTTTAAGCTCAACGGGTATCGTTCCTCGTAATCCAGCCATTGTCATTCAAAACCGCGAGGAAATATCCGACGTTTTGACCAAAAGATACCCAGCTGTATTTGAGGTCAGAGAAGCGCGCTTCAAAGTCCATACATCTGGCACCAAGCCCCCCAGCTTGGGGACACCAGAGCCAAAAAAGGAAACTTTCGGAGAAAAGATTAAGACTGGTTTCAAAAATTGGATGCCTTGGGGCAAGTCGGATATTGACAAGTTTCCTAATGGTAGTAGTAGGGGCAGTAAGGGCAGCGATAGTGGCAGCGATAGTGAAGAGGGTTAGATGAAGAGCCTTCGCTTATTCGCCCAAGAACGCGGGAATTTTGGTTCATTTAGCTTGGTGTATTTAAAGATGGAAGTGTCTCAATTTTCATGATGACTAAACTTTTTCACAATTCTATTACAATATTTTCAAGGGGGAATTCATGAATATAACTTCACTAAAACCTCCGATCCTTTACTGTACTGAGCGGATATCGGGCTGTTGTTGTACCATATTGGTAACTCCATATTGCTACTTGCTTGCATACTTTTTTCGTCACTCACACTGATTTTAATCTGTGGGTTCTAGGCAGCCTCACTTTAAATGAGGCAGAACTGCGGAAAGTCACCCTTTTGGTACTGTACCACGCTGTACTGTACAGTATGCTTTCTCAACTCAGCTGAAAACACGCCCCCATGCTTCCAGGGCACGTAACCAGCCTTCGAAGCGTGGCTTATACGGGGGATACATTGCTACTCTATCTGCCGTTAAACACCAGTTCCTTTTCCCGGCCAATAGCCTTTCACAACGAGGTCCGATCGTCTTCATTGACATCACAAATAACTGCCTAATTCTCAAAGTTCTCCTTGAGGATATGCAGCGCTTTCCTATACTTGGTGACACTGCACACAAATACCTCCAAATGGCAAAATCCAACGATCATTACCGTCAAAACCCGGGTCCTTCGCTCAAATATGAAATGAATTGCAGCAAACGATCTGAGATGCTAATGAGGTGGCTCGGGAACTGATAATTCCTTATTTTTGGGTGGATGCTCTCTGCGTTATTCAAGATGACAAAAGAGACAACGACCGGTATATTCCGGACATGAGTAAGATACAGACTCGGGATGTATGCACCATGGCTGTACACACGGTTACCGATTCCAACGCTGGTCTTGTGGGCTTCGAAAGAGTTCCTATGCTAGAACGGCATCCTCCGCTGAGTTCTCGGCTACCTCTATCTGAACGACGCTTAATAATTTCAGTGCTGCCATTCCGATGTCCGATGTCATCGTCTCTCTTCTTTGGATTAGGTTTAATTTCCTTACCCCAAGACGTAACGTTTACGTAGCTTCTTGCTCCTAGGCTGGCTGGATAAATTCTGTGGCATTTGAATTCGCTTTTGGCGTGGAGAACCCATGTGGCGCCTTACGGAAGTGTTAGTCTCGAAAGACACTTCTCTTCTGCATCGAATTCTTTTTGAATAATAATACACTGCCCAGCCAACCCAAAGGAAAGAGAATGCGCGCCTCTCGTTCCACTCCACCGTATTCACGTAGGTTCAAAGAACTCTCCTACCATGAGAACTCAAGCTCGTACTACGCCAAGCTCAAGCTTGCTGTACCAATTCCTATTCCCAAACTGAGAGCAATATTACATCAAGTTTCCAATTTAGAAAACAAGGCTTTAAGATATTTTGAGTACCTCACTTCGAAGAAAATACAACCAATTTTCCGCCGGTCCTTTCATCTCACAGAAGTCAATTAATAATAAGCGAAGAGCTCCGGGGGGGGTTCCTTTTGGTTCCACTATCCCATCTGCACATGATCGCTTTCGATTCATTCCTTTGGGGTCTGCTAGAAGTGTAAAACTCTACCTATATTTTATGGGAGCTTCTGGGAGATGGTGGCGCCAACTTCGAGCCAAAATCACTTTTACTAGTACAGTTCTGAGAAGGCTCTCGATAAGCGGGGGGTTCGGTAGTCGGGTATATTTAATATAACGTTACCTGAGGGTTTGGACTTAGGAGGATCTCATACTGAATAAGAAGAAATACCCTCGAAATCTTCCAAGTTATGCAACAACTCTTTAATAGTCCCACAGGAAGTGTAATTTCAGTTTGACTAATTATAGCAAAAGTCTTGAAAACGATCCGGGTAAACAAAACAGGCATTTTCCCCAGAAGTACTATATTATACCTTCATGATTGCGCCAGTTCCCGGGAAAATGGGAACTGCCGTTGGGAGACATGGTCAAGGTTGCGATGTTACAAAGACAAGGTAATGAATGACATATGAATTTTTTTCGTGAATAAAATATGGCAATTGTTATACAATATGAGCATCGCTTCAGCAAGACCAAAATCGCAATGCCAAAGCATCTACGATCCCCCTCCCTACCTCCATTTTCGTAAAAACTACCAAGTATACGAAAAACACCTCGATGGCACCCTTACATTCGTGGTCCATTCCGCTGAACATCTCAATTCTTCTACTCTGTCCTCTGTCCGACAAGAAATCTTGGGCGGCTGATAAAATCGCTCCTTCAACAAGATTTCCCGCTTTCATATCTCCCACAAAGTACTTGAACGGCTCCCCAACAGCCATCTTGATACTATGATGCTTGGGGTTGAAATATGTATCTGTGGCTATACCTAGAAATTTCCAGCAGTGCAAGTGCCAGGTGCCTCATACCCAAAGAACTTGCGATTTTTCCTTAGGTTGAAGATGGCATATTCCTATATAGGAAACCCTCCAGTTCACCAGAAGCTCTCTCAACTTCATTAGGGCCTGGATATCTGTTTATTTTTGTGTGATTAGGTCGTCATATCCTCGTACTAAATACTATCGATGGTTGATTTTGGCCATGGCTGCGAATTTACTTCGGTGAGATAATTGGTAGTAGTAGAACCTTGAGATGGGTGTATTATTGTTTGTACCATCACAATAATGTGTGTCGTTTGAAGAGGGGGGTGTGATGTTATTGGAATTGGCAGAAATATGTCCCTCGAAGAGAATTTTGCAGAAATCTATGAAAAGGCATTATTACTGGTCTAAAAATAATATTGAGAACGTGCCGCGTAGCTGATACTCGGTGTTAGAGCAACTAAAAATGTAATTTCTTTCTAAGGAAAACCATGGTAAGAGGCATGGAATTTGTGGGAATCAATTAGTACTAGTAGAATCAGTCGATGAGAAGTGAAAGTTAAGTAACTACTTTACCTTCGCTTATGGATGCCATATAATAGGTCACGTGGTGTACCACGTGAGTCGTTCATAAAAGTCAACCTAAATTCCATGAGAATCCGATTAGGAGTAGAAACGTCAGTATAATATCATGTTGGAAAAAATGCATCATGATATGGTAGAAGCTCAATTTTCTAAGCCGAGACTTTACAGATAGTTTTTAATGTTTTCAAGTATTATAGTACCCTCCTCCGCCCGAGAACCGAACAGGAAAATTACACCATTAACTGACACTTTTCAAGGTTTCCAGACCACTATATTACACCTATATAACTTAAGTTTTACCAGCACGATTGTGTCCTTACCAATACAACTTATTAACTTCTTGGGGAGTGAGGGAGTGAGGAAGTGAGGAGATGAAGAGGTGAAGAAGTTAAGATTGCAAAAAGTGATAATTAGGGAGACTGAGTTTTATAGGAAGTAAATCTTGTAAAAATTGAAGATTGATAAAAGTGAAAAATGTCTTAAAGTGAAGTCTGTAAAAATAGAGTTTAGCAAAAGAGAAGCTTGTCGAAATGGAAGCTTGTAAGAAAATAAAGTCTGTAATAAGGTAAAGAAGTGTCAGAGAAGTGAAGATTGTAATAGAGTAAGGCTTATACAAAAGTGAAGCTTGTCAAATGTGAATATTTATAGAAGTGTATATTATACAAAGGTGAGTAACATTTGATTAGTGTGTGGAAATACCAAGTACGCTGTGTGCAACTGTTTCTCTGAAAATGACTTCTTGATCTATTACCAAGGATAAGCAGCTTAGATGCCTATGCCATTGAAACCAAGTAAATCTAGAAAACTTCAAACACCTTCTAACGAGAAGCAAACAAAGTTACCGAGAACCACTCAACCAATCAGGAATCTAAGAACAAAGCTTTTTGTTTACGAAAAGTCGAAACTTGTGTAATTACATATATAGGTTAGCTACCGAAAATTGAGTGTATTCCTGACAGCATTCACACAACGTTGGACAATCTTCCAACAGAATTTCGGTATACAATTCTCTCATGGTATAGTTTAGTTAACGCATAGAGAATGCGTAAATAACTCTTCGGAAACAGGAGATCTAACATGAAGCTTCACATCTAAAGACTAAAACTCAATGTGATGTTTGGTCTTTGTTGATACTCTTTTTCAGCGTTAAATTCTAGTACTTGGGATTACCTACTTAGCTTAATTCGTCGGGTGTTTGAGTCTAATTGAGTGGTAGTTGGGTATTTAACTGTTTCTCTAATTCGATGCTTATTCTATCGATAGCTGTTGATATGTGAATTACTCATCTAAATTCTAGAATTTGGAAACTAGTAAAGATTTCCTATCTTTTTTGTCGGTCGTAGTTAGTATAGAACTAGCCCAGAGACATATTTTACACCCTATTTACTAACTACTGGGTTATTATTAAGCTGACTACTATTTTACGACATAGTTAGTATTAAGCTGACTACTATTTTATAGCGTAGCCAGTTTTAACCTAATTGCTATTTTAGTTGGGCGGTGGTCAGTTTAATACTGACTACAATTCCTAAAGTAAAGCAACTCCACAGATATGAAAGCCCAGACATAGAAACAGCTCTCACACTTCAGCGTGACATCACGTATAAGCTACTGGTACACTCCTTACACTACAATTCATATACATCCAACATACTAAACCCCAAGTCTCCATCCTAAGTTTCCACACTCCCCATTTTCCGCTCTCTCATCACAACAGTCCCCTAACCCATTCCTAGCCATAAAAAGCCATCGAAACAAAAACAGCTCGGGGGGACATTATACTTTGAGAGCAGCTCAGTGGTCCTCCGTACTCGTACCTTCCCTCCAAGTCTTCCTCAGTCTTGGCAATGGAGAGTACCTAGGTAAATCACGAGCCGCATCTCAAAGCCAAGTCAACACAAGAAAAAGGGAAAGAGCGACCGACCTCCACTCCTGTCGAAAAGGGTTCCCACCTGCACTGCACATACGATCGCCCGCTAGAGATCTTCCTTGTGGCCCACCTGCCCAGGCACCTGTCCCAATGGCAGATGGCAGATACGATACTGAGACCACCCTCACCCCATTTCCAAAAACAGCGAAAGTCTCCAGGTAGGAAACACCCGCACCTGCGTCCAGAACGGTACAGAGTACTGTGAAAATATCATACTGTACCTAGGTAGAGTAAGGGAAGGGAACGCCCTTCCCCATTTGCTTTTTCGGTCCGTTCCTTATCTACCTACCTAGGTACAGTACTTTACTTTCCAGATTGCGATTTTTCAAATCTCCGTCGTGCGTTCTAAAATAAATACCTCTCCGCTTGATAAGGAAACGAGGATTAGGAGAGATACTTCGTATGGTATGGTAGGTACTCGTATGGGATGTGAGATGTGAGAAAGGGGTGCGTAGGTCCGTATGAATGGATGTTGGGGGTACCCAACTGATTGATTGCCGACAGATGGGAGAGATTGAGTTTGAATGACTAAACCGGAATGGCCCCCCTTAATACTCCATATCAAGAGCATGATGAGCATCGCATCAGATCAGATCACGCATCCACTCCACCTCGAAGACCCAGCAAAAGACCCCCGGTTATTCTCCAGCCCGGAATTTTCTCGCAAAGTCGCAGCCAAGAAGGTCGATTGAACCCTGACATGGGGATTCGCACCAGGCTGGCTGGTTTCGTACTGTAGGACACTTTGAAGAGGGATTTGTTGGTGGTAGGTAAGAGATGATAACAATTCTATAATCTGTGGTATCTTTAGGTAGGTACAAAACTAGGTAAAGGAAAAATGAAAATTTAATTGCCACAAATATGATAGATATAATTTCCAACCAAACAAGTACAGTACAATGCATGCAAAGGAAAATACAAATACAGCAAGAAAACTCCTGCGTCAGTAAACTTCTTGGGTATCCCGAAAATTTGGTCCAACTCCATAATGCAGCATTCCAAGGAAAATTAAATTTAAGAAAAAAGGTTTCTGGTTTCTGCGAGGGAAATCGCGTGAGGGTCCTGTCCTGGGTACTGTGGTACCATCCTGGGTACCAGTGGTACGAATGGGGAAAGGTCAGGTCGCATGGGTGGATTATTTTGTACAAGAGTTTTGTGTGGTGAGAAGCATTGGTAATTATGCCGGGGAAGGGAACCGGGTCGTCCATCAAAGGGACCATCAGGGACTTGTCTCAGAGGCAGCCGTTGATTGGTACCGCAAGCGAGCGCTGCGAGCCTAGGGAGCTGATGCCAGGTGGGGTATCTCGGTATTGCGGTATTGCCAAGTGGGGATTTTCAAGGCAGATGGGTCATGGTGTTTTTTTTGTCGAGGTCACCTGCACTCAACGAAGCGGTCCCAGTCCAGAAAAAATAATAGCATAGCAGGTCGCCAACATCAAAATAGCAAGGGCACGTAGGGTTGAGTCACTCTCGGGGTTACGTCGTCCATTGAGTCGCGTAGGGCCTGGCTGTCGCATAGGAATAGTCGCACAGGAATAGTATCAGCAGGATGTCCGGATTATTCTCGGGGTCGAGGTGATCCTGTCCAGGCAGTTGTCGCATGGGCCAAGATTGGGGTTATTTATGAGTGTTGCGCATGGGAAGCTGCTGTGGAAGGTCGAGGATCAATGGCGGCATCTTCATGTACAGGTGGTCCAGAATAGTTCTTTTTACCCCAGGCGAAATACCATCCGGTAGCAACGAGGAAGAATGCTACCAAGACAACCGAGGCATAGTTCATAGTATCAGCAGCAACAGGAATAACGGAAGGCATGCAGAATAATGGGACAGCCAATATACTCCAGGCTATGGTGAGAAGGATTAGTCGCCATCACGAAACTTGAAGTTGAAAGACACAGAGGGTGGGACTTACCGAGCGACACAACATTACTGACAACACCCACCATGCCCATGTCAAATTTACCTAATCTGATATGTGTTCGTCCACCAAAGAGCGATACAGCAATTGGCATGGCGTAGCTAACAGTTAAGCAAATAACACCCACACCAGTGAAGGCGTTGAATGCTGCGGATGAACCAAAGTAAAGGACAGCGAGGACAATCTGAACCGCCATAGAGAGCATCATGGCATTCAATGGCACATCCAATGAAGTATTGATCTTCTTCCATAGTTGAGATCCGGGGATGGCACCGTCGCGTGAGAAGGCCCAAGTGCAACGAGATGCGGCAGTGGTGCAACCTATTCCACAGAATATAGCAAGAACGATAAGAGGGACCAAGAGGGCGAAGGCTCCTCCTTTGCTGCCGGTTGCTGAGACCAGGATGGTTGGAGTTGGTTGAGCAGACACGAGAGCTACAAGTTCTGCCAGATCTGGAAGGACGAAGAGAAGTGGGATCAGGAAAAGTAAACCACAGATAGTGTTCAGGATGATCGTCCCGACCATGGCTCTTGGTACTTGGACGCTTGGGTTTTGAACCTCTTCGCACATGCTAGTTTTTGTTAGTCGGGAATTGGACATAACTTTATATGACTTGAAGGATGTAGCTCACGAGATAATCATTCCGGTTGAAGATGTCGCATATGCGGCCTGTAATAGACCAATGCAGAACGACCACCCTGCTGGCCAACCGCTCGAAGGCTCGAAGTGACCAAAGACAAATGCAGCATCGCGACGTCCGTTTTTGGCAAGTACTGAGACTGAGATGATGATAGCAATGAGTCCCGCAAATGTCCAGAAAATAGCAAAGGTCTAAAGAATGTGAGCTTTGGGGATATCTTTAGCAAACCAGAGTACTTACATCTAACCATGGAAGCCACTTATTACCGAGGGACGAAACAAGATTACAGAGAAGGGTGATGGCCACAAAGATGAGAAATATCTGATAAGTCTCCCCAGCGAAGACTCCCGCACCAGGTTCGGATTCGAAGACATTGACGCAAGCGACGATAAACAGCGTGGTTCCGAAGTTGACTGACAAGGTGATTGTGATGTTTCCGACAACGTAGAGCCATCCGCAAATCCAAGACGCGATCAAGCGATACGAGGGTGGTGCGATCATAAATGTCTGGTAATAAACTCCTCCCGCCGTAGGATACGCAGAGGTGATTTCTCCCAAAGATATGGCAACGCATAGAACAATCAGCGATACCACAACCCAGCCCCAAATGACATTGGCAGGTCCTCCTCCAGCAAGCGGATAAAAGAGGGTGGTAGCGAGACCATAAGGAATGGAGGCAAGCACAAAGCTCATAAAAGCCACTTGTAGCGTTGTTCGACTTCTAACCAATTCTGAGGTGTATCCCATTGCTTCGAGCATATTGTCGGCTGAATGGCTCGAGCCACTCTCGATTCCATCATGTTTCTTCTTTTCGATGGACCGTTTGCCCTCATGGCTGGAATTGTCGACTAAGACCGCCTGGCCGGCGCCTTGGTGGTTACTGGAATCCATTTTGAGAGATGTGACAGTGTAGAGGTACAGGACAAGAATAAAAATAAACGAGAAGTGAGGTTTAAGAATAAGAATACAAAAGTACACGAGCTGGGACGTGGAAGGTTCTTTTGGAGCTTGCTTCCTTGTCTAGTTCCGTCTACCTACCTAGTCTAGGCAACTCGCAAATTGCCTTGATCTACGAATCGCCGCAAGCCATATCTCGCCAAGGGCTTGTGTGCTGATTGACGTTATCGAGATAGCTCAACAGTACCGTATTTTGTGATTGGACGATGCTCTATGATCCGCTTTCACAAAAACACTGCCAAGGAAGTGGATAGGATGAACGTTGCGTGCATCTCGGGTTTGGAGTCGTGAACTGCTGTGGAGCGCGGGCCTCATTCCGTTGGTAATGAACCAAACCAAACTCTTGATCCATGAATCCCGCGCGCGCAAATATCCACCGTAAAATATGTTTGACATGGAGTCAGGGACGAACTTGTCGTCACAGAGTTACAAAATCCCCATGCAACGGCCAAAGGGCAAGGAGTAGGGCAAGGAGTAGGGTTCCGGTATGGCCGTCGGATGAGCTTCGGCCTACAAGCTTTTCACACTTGAAGAAATCAAGCAACAAGTCAAAACAATTCGTTGGGGGCAAGAGATTTTGCTTCTCGCTTGAAACGAAACATGAAAACCGATACCACAGCCTTACGTAAATGATCCTTGCCATTCAACTCGCTGCTGTGTCACGCTTTCATGATATACCTGCTTTTGTATACTTGGCGAAGCCAAATTTGACAGGAACTTTCAGAATGTACCTTGATGGTTTTCTGGGAGGGCCGGCGTTCCCTCACTTCGGTTTTCTCTGATGTATCTGAGCGAAATCGTTACGGCTCCTTATGATTCTCAGGCGAGAATTGGGACAATTTGGGAAGATAGTCCTAAGCGGACTCATAATCCTGTGCGTACCACCTACCACATTTTGACAGGCACAATACTCCGTACATTCTGTGCTATCAATGCCTCACAGCCAATGGTAGATTCGTACCATTGACTTGTGGCGATGTAAAATGGGGCCTGTGTTCACATAGGCGGCTTAACTCCCATAGGTCTGATATCCGAAGAGGCAGTGCAGGGAGAACTTTGCCTCAAGGGGTAATTCCATACCGGAAATAGAGACATGTATAAAAGGGTTCAGAGGTTGAAACAAAAATATCGAAATAGTGAAGTGAGATATCGGATTCTTCCTTGAAATAATTCTAGCTAACGAAACAGAAGTATAATAATAATAAACGGTATAATATCAATATGAATATTCAATCTGGGTATTTTGGTGTCCTAGTTCCTGTCAGACGAAAATCCACAAATCTATAGGAGTGACTTACATCGCATTCCTCTCATAATTAGGTCGTATAAAAAATTAGTATCTGTATTTGCAACATCCGTCGTTGTCGTTTGAAAAGATCCCCAAGCAATTCTCACACATTCGCTGAACAGTCGGTGCAAAACGGAGTTTTTTAGTAGGACGGTCAAGAAAATTGTCGGCTTGCTCAAGTCTAGCTAATTATCAACAACATTTCTAACAACAAGAAGAAGAGACCTACCTATATCCATCCATCACTCTCGGTTTGCAGCACCCCTCACTACTGTTAGGATCCCCCCCGCAATTCCCGCACATCTCCACACTTGGAACCCTTCTCCTATTCCCCTTGCCAGCAAGTATCGACTTCCTCACAGCTCTGCGCTTAGGCTCCGATCTTTCAACCTCCCCAGAAACATCAATCTTTCGCTTCGGCGTATCATTTGTTTCGGCATTGGTATCCGAGTCTTGCGCCAAAGGACTCGAGTTCCCTAAATTCTTTTGCAACTTCGAAAGATTGCCCAGCGATAACGTCTTTGGAGTGGCTATAGCTTTATCTTCATGTGCCCGCGGCATCGGTTTCTGAACACATCTCTGGCGAACAAAATCATCTGCTCCCGGAACCTGCTCGCACATATCCAAAAGTATGCTACGCAGTTTCTCCTCGCTAGCTTTGGATAACGCGGTGGAGACTCTGGTGGTCAAGCCGACGCGGGGTGCCAATGCTGACGTTCTGGAGACGGCATCGTTGGCCGGTCGGCTGGATCTTGAGGAAGGCATTTCGGCTATGGATATAGCGATAGTAAGGATTGTTGTGCAAATAGATGTGTAAAATTTGTGAAGCTTTGTTGAAAGGGAAGCCTGGCAAATATGAATGTTAGGGAAGTTGAGCTGGGAGACGCGCTGCGATGTGGGGTGTCAAAGCGTCAAGTAAATAAATACTGCCCCTGCTGACATCAGCACTAGCCACACCTGGTTGCTGAGGAGTGAATTTGGAACGAGATGATCTGATTGGTTATCCAAGACTGATTGAAATGATTCAAAATCTAGCACCAGGACTTTTTGAGGCTTTCCTGTTCCTTTGAAAATTTCTGGAACAATCATCAAAGAGTAGAACAATGACCGAATTCTTCGATGGAGTAATTATCCCGATTTGGCAGAATAATGTTGTTCACGAATAGACTGACGCGAAAAAAGGGGACGATGTAATAACAGGATTTACTTACTGGCGTAAGTATATGAAAAAAAATCTATTGTTTTAGAGGATTATAGTATTCTTTTCATAAAATAGAATTTCCACAGAGAATAGATAGAACAGAATAGTCGATGTATACCTTTATTACATGGTCACGAAGCATTTGGTTCAATCACAAGCAATGCTTCTATTGTTTGCGAACTTGTTCGCGTATTCTCATTGCAATTTTTCATCCCCATTGTTTTCCACAAGCTTCGCATACTGGAGCTTCGGTATCCTGAATCAAATAGTCAGCTCCGGTCTGGAAATGGAAAGAAATAAGCAAATCTCACTTCTTCACCGGGTACTACTCTTCTCTTATATGATGTTGGCATGCCCGCACGATCGTCATCTGTACTCTTCCGTTTTTGACCTGAATCCCTCTCTGCTTTCTTTGGCAAAGGTATAGTCTCTTTCAATAATCTTTCCAGCTGAGGGGCCGTGTAAAGCCGTTGCGATTTATTTGATGGACCTCGACTGTCTACAAATATTGTATCGGTGCTGAGAGTTCTTGCTAAATTCTTGGTGACAATATCGGTTGCATTGGGAATATTTTGGCACAGCTCGAGTATGACGGACCATCTTTCAAATAGTCAGTATAGAGATTCTTCGTAAGGATGTGGGAGGAATGAAGTAGTGGCAGAATCCTTCCTGGGGTTTCTGAGAGAATAGAAAATTGAGAGAGAGAAAGGACGAGAGTAAATGATGATTGAAAATGTGATGTCTAACAATTTATCTTCATCCGCACGCTCAATCGCTTGAGCAAGTAAGGATTTTGAGGGTGGTGCTCGCTTCTGTTGAACAACTATTTTCTTCTTGTCCTCTAATTTCTGATTCGCACTTCTCGATGTTCCAACGTAAGCAGTAGAAGGGCGTGACGAAAATGTAATAGGTTTCGTCGGCTTGGAAAAATCGCTGTTGGTCTCCCCTTCTGCTCTTTTCTTTTGTGTTTTTGGTGATTGAGGCTTCTTAGCCGGTGTTACCTTTTTCTTGACGCAGCCACTGAACTCGACATCTGCGACTACGTTTTTCATCAGTCAGACGAATGATAAATCTCATAACACGTACCGTGAAAGGAACAACGATTGGTCTGATCATTCACTCGACAATTCGTACATGAGCCACCAAAGTAACCCTCAAGTACGACACATTTGGAGAAAACACCGCGGCCCGTACGGCACTTCTCGCAAGGGGTGGCTACTTCTGAGCCGCGTTCATAGCCCAGCAACGCCTGAACGTTGCCAGACCGATCCGTACTCGTGATGATTTTCTCTGGACGAAAGGTAATTGGACGTACGACCGGGAGTTTTTCAATGGCACACGTAACGGTATTCTTCAATGCATGCTGTGGACATCGAAAGGGCGAACTGGGGTTTAGGGGTTGAGGGATAGGCGACGCCGGCGAATATGCAGGCACAAGCGCAGGCTCAGGCACAGAGAAGCTTGCGGATAGATGTCTTGGGACTGGTGGAGGAAATCCAGGAATATATTGTGGCGGCATTGTCACTCAATTAATGGTGTTTCTAGATCTTTCGTACGGTACGGAGTACGGGGATTGGCTGGTGTACGCATTCGTGAACAGCACATCCCGTGCGGGGAATTTTGCTAGTTCTTTAAGTCCGTGTGTGAAATATCGGGTCATGGCGGTTCAACAACAAAAAATAGTGTAGTAAATGTACCTGTCCTGTTTATACTGGTTCCCTGTTCCCTAAAAGCAACTTTGAGTTCAAAGTAACTCCTATCAAATTTGGCACATAGGTACTCGAGTACACATTCTATGTATGGATACCCAGAGCTTTCTCAAATGCGTACAAATACAAAGTCACATGACCTTTCATTGTTCTAAAATTCCATCATATATTGGATCGACCTTAGCCAAAATTGGCTCAAACTACCTAGGTACTATACCCTTCCAAGATAAATATGGGAGTATTCTGATACAAAATGTCACAGGCTAAGCCCTGGAGGCAAGTAATTATCGGGTCACGTGTCCAAAGATCGTACCTGTGGACATCGATCGATTGACGAATGAATACCAGCCTCTGCTCAACTCATGCTTTACGAATAGCATCCAACTTTTTAATTTAACCGCCTCATACTCATGAGGTAAACTTTACAATATACATCCACTTCGTCGCTTCCCCAGCAACAGCACATCGAGTAGATCGACTGGTCCTTTCTCTCCATCTAGCCATCTAAACACTTCTCAATTACAAGTAATGACCCCAGTCAATCCCTTATCCTACAATTGGACGTCCACCCATCCCGGTGTATATCGTCGACCGGCTCTATCGACCGAGTCTCTCTGGTTTACGCGTCCCAAAGAACTTCATGAGATATTCATCACATCGCATCTTACACTCTCCTCCCCGCATACCCGGCACCATAAGAATGCGCTCAAGAAAGCTGCTCGGCAGGCTTGGAAGAGGTTAAGGTTTGAGGTCCCGGAGTTGGGTATACGTGCCGTGATCAAAGATGGAGAGGTATTTTTAGAATGCGAAATGCTTGATGAGGAGGGGGCTAGAGAGTGGACCAGTAGAACGTTGTATTTTGGGGAGAGGAAGGGAGATTATAACTTTGAGAATTTGCGGGAAGATATCTTGTCGAGGAAGGAGAGTGAGGAACAAGCATCTATGCTGTTGAATTTCAAAAATAAGGGACAGAGGGGTGTATGTTGATGGGGAGGAATTAGTGGATGAAATTCATATGATTCTTAATACTGATCATCAAGTTACTGATGGTATTGGGACGAGGATTCTGTTTGGGCGGTTCTTGGAGCTGTTTTCAGAATACACTAGGGGTGAGGTGGACTTCGAAGAGAGCATGATCTGGGAGAATAGTCATAAATATTTAACAAAGCCTTGGATTGGGATGCTGGATGGGAAACAGAAATTTGAAGGAAAGGAGTTTGACGAGACTTGTGAGAGAAGGAGAAATTATCTACTTTATAAGACTGTAATATTCCCCCTCCCCGTTTCTCTTTTCGCTGTAAAAGAGATCCATTTCATGTCGAACTTCCCCTTTCTATAGAAGAAGAAAGCTCCTAAACTCATCCAAACTATCTAGCCAGCGAAAACCAACCCCTCCCTTCCTCTCAAAAACGCCGTACCACTCTCACCAACATCATCCCCTCATGCAACGCAGAAAATCCACTTCCTAACTCTCTCACCCCATGAAACCACCGCACTCCTCACAGCCATCAAGTCATTCTCCAAAACCGCGACCATCACCCACGCAGTTCACGCAGCAATGGTACTTACCCTCCTATCTACCCGCTTCCAACGATTATTACCACACGATTACTCAACATTCAACTCCTCCTGTTGGTTCAATGGCCGTCACTATCTCACACTAGATCAGCAAAATTTGTACATCCAACTCTGCCAATCGTTCTTCCCAATAGTATTTACTGATCTTCAAGATCTGTCTCCAACCCCGAATGCAGGAAGGGAAGAACGACGGGAAATGATGTTGAAGGCTTTGGAAATATCTATGGGGCAGTATTTGGCGTTGAAAGAGGAGGGGGATAGAGGATTGGGACTTTGTAGTATGATTACGATTATGGAGGAAATAGGACGGGGTATGAGATGGAAAAAGCTGGCTGAGGAAGAGGATAGGAGTGATGAGGGAAAGGAGAGGGACGGAGTTGCTGTTCCTGTTTGTAATTTCTTTCCTTTATTGTTGTTGATTGTGGTTTGGTTTGAGCTAATCAATAACTGAACTGGGTGTTTAGCTCTTCCTATCAGATGGGATCACGGAGAGTTACATCGCTCGTTCCTACCCCAACTCTCGAGTTTCAATCTCATTCAAGAGTAGAAGAGAAGAGAAGGGTTGGAGTGAGTTTGAGAGGAAAGAGGTTTTTGTGATTGAGGATGTACATTTTGGTGCTAATGCTGGTGATGAAGTGTTTGTACCCTGTTCTCCATCTAATCCCTCTATCCAAGTCTCTTTTATTGCCCTATGGGTCCATCTCTTCACGAATCATTGTCTCCTCGTGGATGACAAAGAAATACTGATTGCTCATTATTAATAGCATCCTGAGAATAGCGACTTTTCGCTCCAAGTTGAGAATTTCCGTCGAGTGGACGGAAGACTTGTTTGATGAGATTATGGTTATGGAGTTTTTGAAGGGAATCAAATGTTTTTTGATGGATCTGTTGTAACTCCCAAGTTGAGTTTCTAAGTTTCCGACTATCCAGACATTTCACCACACCAACGTAAGACACGGAAAACAATCCCAGAGCCAGATGCCAAACTACGTAAGCAGAGCGAAGAAAAAAGGATTTCTTTCTCAAGGATATCCAAACAGCACCGCTCCCATGTCAATATCGGAAAAGGAAGAAGCACCCATGAAATCGAGCACATTTATCAGTATCAAGCCATAAACTCAACGAGAGACGAACATTCAGACGGCCATCATTCTGCACAGGGGCTAAAGTCAAAGGGAAAAGAAAAACGGAGCCAAGGGTGACACATGATATCAGATGAGACAAAAAGAAAACTGATGAAGATTTAATTCCTAAAGAGAGTCTCAATTTTTAGGAACCTAGGGAACGCCAATCGGACACTCGTATCAAAAGCAAAAAAGTAACTTTCGAAAAGTGAAATAGTGAATTCTAACCTCCGACTTTATATTTTAACAACCAACACTTACTTACACTTTAATTCTACCACAAACAATTCCACCACAATTAATTCTACCACCACAATCAATTCTACTGCTATCAATTGTATAACAAAAAGTCCTTTATAATTGTCGATATAATATTGAATTAAAGTGTAGATTTGCGAACGAGAGTTCTCGAGTTATCGCCTTATCAAGGGAAATCAACAAAGTGGCGACTAAGGAATGTAACCGCGTTAACATTCGCGTCACTTTGGCATGTGGAATGTAAGAATCGGACGATTTGTATAGATAGAATGCGGTGGTATTCTCCAACTCGTCATCGTAGATTCTAAACTCTGTTCTGAACGTAAACAACAACATCTCAGTCTACGAGATATACTACAAATGGAGTGAGGATGAGGAGGAACTAGATTTGGCTGAGCCTGAGGGTAACAGGAGCGCGGACGACGATTCTGACGATGAGGGGTTATTTGTTAATTAAATTGTATGTAAGTAGTCCGTTCAATCTAGTTTGGTGGTCATTAGAGGCGGGGAATCGTCAAAAAGTCACTAATTTACTTTTCAAAAAGTCACTATTTTACTATTCAAAAGTCACTATTTCACTTTGATACGAGTGTCCATTCCGCGTTCCGTAGGAACCGTATAAAGAATTGAAATTTAAACAACACACTATCTATTGCAAAAAGGAGAACTTCAAAATTAGTGAAACCTGCAGTAATTACGCAACTATTTCAAAGTAAGACCAAATACCTTCGAGGCCCTAATCCTTATCTCCCAGCCACCTATACTCCGAGGTTGCCCCCACCCCACAAAACAAATACTGTTTATCTTTATGATTAAGAAGGCTTCATTTGAATCAGTGTAATGAAGTAGTGGCGAGGGCGATGTTATGTGAAAGTTCATCGTGCAGATGAAGCGGTAGTAGGCCGTCCCGGGAGAAGATCCACCAAAAAAAGCCTGATTCAATCTCTCGCGGACCGTACGCCAATCTCATATCCGCCTCAGACCTGATTATGCTCATCGCCGACGAGGGGACCGCGAGAGAGTGAATATACCAGGTCACGGGAAAATCACGGAAAAAGTGGGGCGCGCACTAAGCGACCTTCAAGTACCTAAATAAGACGATTCCTGTCGCCTTCGGGCACTGTGGAGGCGACTGTGAGGAATCGTGCACCGGTACGATTTGTCTCCTTTCGTTGAAACCGATTCTTGCGCTAGCGGCTAGACAAGTAATCATCCACTTCCAGTCTTCATGACTTTAAAGGCAAAAGGTATGCCCCCTTCCACGAACTTCGCTGAGGACTAGACTAGTTAGAGATGTAGGACGGGAGGGTCCGAACTCTTTTGCCACTTGAAAATATTATTTTGGAGTTTTTTTTTTTTTTGGATTTTTGGACTATTTAGGAGTTGTACTACTAGGCCACAGCTTGCGCGCGCCACTTAATTTCTTTTTGAATCTATTCACTCACTACCTACCTACCTCTAACCTGCTTCATTTTGGTATGCGCCATTGATAAAAATCTTGTGGCATCAAGATTAGAAGGCTTGTCCTCAAAAACCAATCTTTTTTGCTTTTTTAATATTTTAATTTTGTGTTTCAAGCGTTGGAAAGACAATTGATTCTTTTTTGGCTCTTTTTTTGGTGTTGTTGCTGAGCGAGATTGCGATTGTCGCGCGACACGCATGAGGATTTGGTTTGTGTCAAGCGACTAGGGTGAATAACGCGATAACTGGCAGGCTAGTCTTTTGGGGAGCAGGGCTGGTGGATGGATTAAAGGTGACTGGGGTCAGATTGATCTATATAGAATGGTTTTCCTTGAATTGGGTCATATATACCACTCTCTCACTTGAAGCCCGGAAGACAAGCAATTAGCGTCAACTAAAGCTCCTATTTCCACCACTCCGATTCCTCCACCAAAATCTATCCTCAAATCCGCCTTACAATCATCCTTGAAACGAACAGACGCCATTCTACCCTCTCAGCGCACGCCCTCGTTGCAATTGAAGGCTTCGCAGCCCCGTCTCGAAGAAACTCCGCAAGATAATATTAGTCTGAAGAAGTCGAAGTCGAAGAACAAAGATAAGAGCCAGGATGATACGTCTACCCTAGTCAAGAAATCAAAGTCGAAGAATAAGGAGAAACACAAGGATAATGGAGAGCTTTCGGAAGCGAGAAAAAACATGTAACCTCCTTCGGCTCCCCCAAACCTCTCAGACTTCGGACTAAGTGGACACCAAACTACTTGAAAACCGGAGATTTGAAGTCCTTGTAATTTGTGATGATGTGCATTCACGAACTATTTTCACGAACCGTTTGGTACTCGGTTTCAAGCATGTTCGGTTTCAAAAGTGGTTTGGTTTGAGAAGGTATTACCACTTTGCGAGATGTAAAGGATCTGAAGCGGAGTGGTCCCAGCTTGGTGTTGTGTATTGGGTGTTTTACAGTGACTTACTGTCACGAAGCTATCATCCCAATATCGGCTTGCTGCCATCTGACTCCCTAAACACCATGATGATGGATGAACGAGTTGAGAGGGACATGGATCAGTTCCTCAATATGTATGCCATTGAAGCGGAGTGGTTCAAGGTTGTTCTTATTATATGTAAGACCTTACTATAGTAGATGTGACAACCTTTCATCCCAATGTTGTCTTACTGCCATCCGACCTTTCGATATCAAGATGATAGATTAACAAGTTTATCGGCTGCATAAATTGTTTATTCAGATTCCTTGCAAGAAGCGGAGTGGTCCTAGGTTGGTGTTGTATAGACGATAGTGAGGATTTTATATAGTAGACTGCTGTCACAAACCTATCTTCTCAATATCGTGTTGTTTGTTCATCATGGTGGTCTAGATTCACATGACAACAAGTTGGTTGGGGGGGGGGGGGGGCACAAGTCATCCACCCAAAATCGAGAAGATAGCTTGAGCAATACGTGCAATTGGGGAATACAAAGGGACATCAACATAGAAGAAAATTGAGGTCGTTGTAAAAATGGAGATGGGAAAGAACACAGAAAGGCAGAATTCACAACACGAGCACCATGGGAGAAAATACGAAAGTAGTTTTTATATGATATTTATTTATAATTCCCCAAAAAATATACAATGAACATAGTGGGTATGAGAAAACCATCAAAGTCCCCCAATCCCTCTCATCCTCAAGAAAAGAAAGAAAATAAGAAATGTGTCAACACAGCAATTATCAAATCGCTCAAAAACTCAACACCAGTAGAGTCATCCCTTCTCTCTCCCCTATCAAAGGATTTACGAGCAAGAGTTAGGTGCTGGGGTAGCAGCAGCAGGCTTGACCTCCTTCCTCAAAGTCGTAGGGGTAGCTGCCTTAGCACCAGGAGCGGCAGCCTTAGCACCGCCACCTCCAATGGTGAAATCGATACAAGACTCATAAGTCTGATCGATGGAGCGAGCATCCCAGAAGTGCTGGATGACACAGGCACCAGCGACGGCGCACTTGCTCTCCAATCCGGCAGGAATGGTGAACGTGCCGGACTTCTGATCCTCAGGGATAGTCTTGGAGTTATCGCCAAAGACGGCGAAGCTGAGGAGTGGCTTGCCGATAATGGTGTTGGTTGCCGTGTCGACAACAGAGACGTTGGCAACTCCGGTGTGAGGAGCGCGGACTTCAAACTTGTATGGGACGACTTGGCCCGAGGTGTAGGTTTGGATGTTCTTCTGGTTATCCTCGAAGCGGAAGCCCTTGCATTGGAAGACATTACACTTAGTGGCATCGAAGTCCTTTTGGGACTTTCCAACATTGAGCATACCCTGGATGTTACCACCATTGTCGGATGCTTGGTTGTTGAAGACTTGTTCTCCGCATGCTGCTTTCATGGCTGGACCAGCGGCACGTGGTGGTGGTTGGACGAGAGATCCATGGCCAGCGACGCTGGTGATTAGGCCGGCAGCTGCGGCAAGAATGAATGATGAGTATTGCATGTTTGCGGTTTGTGTGTAGTTGGAATCGTTTGATTTGTTTTTGAGGTTGTTAAAGAGTGATGACCAGCAATGGTGCAAAGAGTGAGTTATTGATGATTCTAGAAAAGAATGGAATGGTCAAAAGAACCGAAAATGAAATTGCTCAGCAATAGAGATTCTTTGAGAGGCTGAAAAGTTGCAAATGAATGTGTGGACAAAACTTCAAGGACTGAGGGAAAAGAAGAGACGAAAGGTACATATATAACACAATGGCAAGACTGAAAGCCCCGTCATCCCCACCCCAGCTCGTCTAAGCTCGTCTAAGCGATAAGATGAAGGGGGTCGCGAAGTTAGTACGACGGTAAGGTCTCCGAGGTCATCAAAACGGTTTCCACGAATGAGACGATCTTCCAAACCAAATCCTACGCCATTAATGCCATAGTGCAAGAGCGCGCGCTTCCTTCTGCATTATTCTAGTCTCCCGCAGTAAACTGTGTCACCATGAACCCTGAAAAGCGGCTCCTCAGTGCTTGTGCAGGCTTATGCAGTATAAGTTTCGCTGGCCAAGAAGGCGCACGTTGCAGCCTGCAGTCATGCAGCGGCTCAAGAGCCCCAAGAACCCCATGCTGTAGACTTCGGACGACAAGAACACTATAAATTTAAGAGTGGAGGTGCCGATTTGGCCAGTCATTGCTTCTGGAATTATTCCTCCTGAGATTGGCATGTGGACTAAGCACTTTATGCGCCGCATTGTAACAGTCAAGAGCCTGCGGGCGTGCGAGGACGTGACGTTGGGCCCCATCGACATGTTTCACCATGTTTTGAATAAAAACCATAAAAGAAACCATAAAAACCACCAGAAAAAGAAATAAACGTGGGTCCAACGTGTAGAGGATCTCCATTCTAATGCAAGCTGAGTAATCCATTCCAGCAAGAACTGAAGAGAAAAGACGAATGAGGTGCCACCAAACCGATATGATCTACAAAGTAAGATGTTCACTGCAGGAACCCCCACCCGACCATTCGGTAGCGGATAAGCGAAGGCGAGGTCGGGTACGGAGGTACAGCCATCAAGGTTCTTGTACGGAGAAGTGGTGTCAATCAAGCACACCAAGATCCAAATCAAGATGAGTACTTGGTAAGGCTCCTGTAAAAGGCGTGAATTAAGCAAACCAAGAAGCCATATCAAGACTCTTAAAAGATGTGGGTTCGCTCCTGGAGACCTGACCTGGCCTGATTTGACCTGACCTGATCCCAAATGGTCGCATTTAGGATTTACAGTACCAATCCCCGAAATTCGACATCCAAAACCCTTCCAAAAGATGATCAAGCATTAAATTTTCCGACTTTTTTCCCTTTCCAGCGAACTGAGTTCTTGGAATTCCTTCCTGAATTGGTTCGTACGCCTCCGAATACTAAACCCCTACCAAATACAAATTCCTTCAAAGAGTTGACGTTGTCGATCCAAAAGCTAGTATCAACCGAAGACGGATACTGTACAGTACAATAATACGAGTACAGAGCTAGGACCGTTATTGATGTGTTTCCAAAATGGAAACTCGTCCAAGGGTTGCTGCCATCGTGCTTCGCGCTTAAAATCCATGGTCAGTCAAAAACCAGACTCCCCATACCACGTACCGCTCGGTATCAGGACAATTGCAACAGTTTATGATACCGGTAAATAACCCAGGAAACCCCCCGAACAAGTCGAACAATTTTCATCCCAACTCAGGGAAGCCGAACAGAGCAAACAGTACGGAGTACCTCACACAAATACAGTATCACCGCGGAAAATTTTCAGTCCGATCCCATCTCCCTCAATTCCCTTTGAATTTTTATTCCCTTCGGTTCGCCTCATTTCCATCCATTACGGAACGCCGATCGGACACACGGGCTAAAAGTGAAATAAAAAGGGTGGTCAGTTACGGAGTAAAGCTGGACAATACTGTCACTTAAAGTAGACAATTTGTGGTAAAAGTCTATCTCCTCGTTGCTACATACAGTATGTACGTTTGGATTTTTGGGTCCGGATTTTGAAGTTGATCGTGTCCACTTTTTGTCTTGGACCTTGCTTGGGATAGGTTCAATTTTGCCTTTTGATACAGATAAGCTACGAAAAAGTCTTATTTCAGCAAATCATCACCCAATTACGAAGTCGCAAACCTAAAATTCGAAACGTACATAGGTATGTAACAACGAGGAGATATTGTCCAGCTGGATCTAGTCTCTGATTCGCTAGATTCGGTAAAAATTGGGCAAAAGCCATACATGGCTGCAATACGGTATAGACAGGCCAGGGGTTCAACACGAGCTATCCCCCCGCCAGACCCTCTTCACGATAGTGAGTTTTGATTACTGTGGTGAATTTTCAGCTGGCGTAGCTAGGATACGTGTGCATGTTGTTCTGTCTATATTTTACATGTAGGTGACTTGCGTAGCTACGATAGGAAGCGTGGATAACTATCCCCTTCCTACAGTTCGCGCTGAATCGTCGGAACTGTACGCCCCACCTGTCACTTCTAACTATCATTCACTTCAATACCTAGGCATGAGACTACAAGCAAAAAGTACGGTATATAGGAAAGAAAAGTTGAAGCATAGTGTAATACCTCCTCGTTCTTCCACCCTGCTCAAAACATTGTTGCCCTATTGACTTGCACTTCATAGGGTAGTGCTAAAGGGGACGGAATAGCATAGCTGGATAAAAAGTTGTAGGCTTACTTCCAATCCAAGCTACTACAAGCGCGCGAGGGGAAGAACTGTTATTCCGAAGGGACAGTCAGTAACTAGACAGAACCGAGTACGAAAACCCCACAAATCGACAAATCTAAGCCAAGGCTCTTGTTGAATTTCATAAAGTTGAAAATCCACCCGGCCCGAGTATCCGATCGGCACTGTGTAGTCCAAATCCAAATCCACAATCCAGATTATAAATTATATTGTAAAACATTACTTGCTAAATATTATTTTTTCCCCTTCCCCTTACCCTCACCACTATGACTCTTCTGTAAATTCATCTCCTCAAGTCTCCTCGTTCTAACTCTCTGCAACGACCGCGGTAACTCCTCCTCTTCCTCCGCCTTCTGCTGCTCACTCTTCTCAATCTGTAAATTGCCCACTTCCTTATTCCTCGAGAAGGTCGATCTCCTCCGTCTCCGGATCTGAGGTTGCTTCTCAGTATTTTGCTGCTCGGTCAGGACATCTCTTGCTTCCGCCGTCTCATCATCCCCATCGCTGGTCTGCTTGTCACTGCTTTGCTTTTCCCGCTCCTGGGCCCCAACTTCCTCGCCGAGTCCCATCGCCATTCCCTTTTCAATGCGATGACGATCGCCGTATTCCCGATGGGTCGGACGAGTGAGCATCCCGCTTCGGAACTCATTCGCACCCACCAGCAACTTGGTAAGATCAATGAGCTCCTCCAGAAATTCAATCACTTCGATTTGTCCGGCAGACGCTGCATTCCACGACAAGAACTTTTGCCGGATTACCTGTTTAACCATTGACACTTCCATGTCCGAGCGGGAACGCGAAACCTCGTCGTGCTCTTGGATCGCAGTCATACCTCTTTCCATCACCACTTCGCGCACGCGGTTGACCATACGGAGATGCGACAGCCGAGCGGAGGGTAGAAACTGCGGCAGCGGCAGTTTGGTAGTGAGAGCTTCGTGGGCTGCAAACAAACTAATGGTGATGGCGCCGGCAACGTTCCTTCTATAGGCAAAAACCTGCGCGTTGAGTTCCTCTAAAACGCCAGAGCCATATTCTCGACGAAGATGCATCATGTTATCCATTCTTTCAACAATTCCATGAAGAACGTATAAGATCTCGGCATACACCAGAGCAAGTCCCTCGAATGACCCCTTCAAGCGTGGTTCACTTGCACAGAAAGGGAGGAATGTTTGTGCAGCTGTCAGAGCACCTTGAGCTTTCGCTTTAGCGTAGTCGAACCTGTCTGACACGATATTGGATTGTAAGTCGAGGTTCTCTTCAGCATCAATTCCATAAGCAAGGCAGCCTTCCATCTCAATGATTTGCCCAATAGATGATGCCAGACTCTCTACAAGTCTATCTCTTGCTTTTACCGGCAGAAACACGGCTTGCAAACCTAAAGCAACTGCACCACCAATCAGAAAGGCAATAAGCCGTTTGAGGAAATTCTCAGTAGCAGTTCCCGGGACAGTAGGATCTGTGGTGGCTAAACAGACAACGCACATGGAAACGATTGATACCATCCCTGCTTTCACATAATTGCTGCCCAGTTGAACATAAGTCGATGGTATGATACCAATCACGAGAACCACAACACAAACTATCCTATTTCCATTGTGAGCCTCATATGCGATATAACCCCTTGAGATGAATGTTAGCAGTTGGTTTACATATGCCCTTGAATTTCACGTACCAAACACATCCTATTGTTGTTCCAACAGCTCTGACGGAAAATGTTACTACCGAAGTCCCAATTGACACTTCCGAAATGAGGATAAGTTGCAATGCAGCCCATACTCCACGGTTCAGTGAGTACCATGTGTTCCATTGATTGACAAATGCAGGGAAAGTGACAAGAAACACAGCAACGGTAAGCTTGAGAGCATAGATAGAATCATCACTGCCTGTGGCGCCTTCAATGACATCCGCAAGACCATTGCGAAGGCGAAACATCAGGCTCTTTTTCTTAGGCGGCCGACGTGACCATGACCTTCTCCTTGGCGTATGTGTGATACTTGGTGTCAATGAAGGATTTCGGGAAGGATTGCGAGAAGGATGGCGGGACAATGATTGATTGCGGGATACTTTCCTTCCTCTTACAGGAACCGCTTCGATATCGTTCTTGTATTTTTCCAGGAGATTCTCATTACTTGCTGAGTCTTCTTTATGCTCTGGTTCCTCCGCTTTCATATTACCTGACCGAGCATCTTTTCGAGCATTGTCAGGTAGAGCAAGCATGTCCTCTTCACCTCCGGATAGCAACCATTTTCGCCAGTTGATTTTGGGTGCATAAAGACGTCTTCTCTCATGGCGAGCCTGTCGTTTCTCGACAATGATGCGGGAGTGATTAAGCATTGCCAATGTGTGCAGCGCAGCCTGACGAAGATTGAGAAGAAACAATGAAATCAGAAAAGTCTCCATTCGTGGCATGACATCCACATCCGGATGCTCCTGGTCTCGAATCGATGCAGCACCTTCAAGAGCCGAAGCCGTGTTTTTGTCGAAATCGCCTAATGCTTCCACCAATATATCTACTCTGATATCAATCTCTTGAAGATGGATACCGGTTGGCGCACGAGCGCCCGATGGCAATTTAGGGACATCATAGCAGTAAGCGAGACATGAAGTAACCACATCAACGCTTCTATCAATCTTTTCTTGTAGATCTTCGAGTGGTTTGGCAATTCGACGGACCAAGTATCGTAAAAGTTCGATATCTCCAAATTCAATCTCCTTCTTTGGTTTGACGAGTTCCAGATCTTCGAGTTTCCTCTCTTTTCTCAATTTACTCCTGCTCCGCTTTCTTGGCGTTCTGGTTTTGCTGTGGCCCCTTGAGGGTCTCCTCTCGTGTTTGTCGTCTGAGGAATACCCTGCGCTGCTTGCTCTACTCGCTCGACCGCTAGGCGATTCCATACCATGTCTTCTCCTAGCTGATTCTCTCACTCTGTCTTCATCATCAATAACAGGCTTGGGAGTTTCGGGTGCGGGCGTTTTAGGCGTGGGGTTATCATTGTCGTCGCCCATCAACGCATACTTGCTTTCGCAAGCTCCAATAAGAGCAATGGCATTCTGCACAAGCTTATTCATGGCGTGGACACTGATTGGTTTCATGGCTTCTGGTGGTAAGACTGCAAATGCAAGCTCGAAATTGCACTCTTGTTGAGCATCTTTACAGCCCGCCAGCTTTGAACGAAGCTTCGTCTTCCTGTCCGTCAATGATTTGATTGTCACCTTCTTTGGCGAGTTGTCCTTGACCTTGGTCTTCGTAGTCGACTTGTGGAGAAGACATTTGCATCTTTCCAGGAGGGATAAATTTTCCTTCGTCTGTGATATTGTCGGTTCTTGGACCGAAGGGGAAGGCTCGGAGTCACTGGGGGTGGCTGGTGCCGTCTTCTTCTTCCCGGACTCGTCTCCAATGTTGATGAAATATCTTCCAGCATCTCGTAGAGTATCCACCGTCTCCCCTAATGTTTCAATTGTAGTGTCTCCAAGGAATTCACTTGAGAATTCAGGAAATACCAGAACATTGACCATGATCAAAATGGCAGCCGCCGTCAAAACTGGATATAGAATGTTGGTTGCGGCGGCTTTGGTAACACGTCCCGTTGGACTTATAAGAGTGACGACCGACACAATAACCAGCAAAAGAAGAAATATGAAGAGACGAGGCGTATGTGACCGGAAAAATCCGTGGAAGAAAACAGCGATGGCTAAGAATATGCCTCGAATTGTGTAGGCTGCAGGCGAATCTCCTGCATATGTAACGCTCGACATGTAAACGCCAAACAACGACCAACCGAGTCCAACCAATGTGCCCAAAACTATCAACACCAATCCTTCTGCCATCATTCCGAACCGTCTGCCGGGATGACCGAAAACCGTCACCATGGGGGCGAGGTATGTTGCCCTGCCAAGCACCTGAACGACGGGTGGGAGGATTGCAATGATGACGGCAATTGTTGTCGCAATGGTGTTTTTGGCCATCCTCTGCCATAGGTTGTTCTTCTGGAGGTTCTCCCATATTGCGTTGGCTCTCTTCTCCGCCCACGACTCTAACTTCATTGAGTAATTCATCTTCTTCCGTTTTTCTCTTTTCTTCCTTCTTTCTCCTTTTCTTCTCCTTTTCCTTTCCCGTACCTAGGTAGGTAATTTGGTAGGTAGTTTTCCTGTATCTGTATTGCAGCGTTCTGTGTTCCTGCTGATGACCGTGGCCTCTATCTGGGCAAGATGTGTATGTCCAATTCCTCCAATTCAACAATTCCAAAAGAAAACCGTATCGTCATCGTTATCGTTCCGGGAGCAAAAATACAAAAAGTATGGGTAAAGGAAAAGAAAGGTATCATAGATTGCCGGCGAGTCTCCGTATTTGTATGCCGCACGCAGTATGCCGCAGAGAGCAGATCAAGCGCCCAAGTCGGTGAAGAAGTGGAGGAGAATTTCTTGCACAGGCTCTCTATAATTTCTTCTCCATGGTAATTGTATTGCCCAACTATGCGCAAGTGGCATTGTGATAGCCTATGATGGGCTATTCAGGGCAAGAGACCCTCAGTGTAATCTTACCGGAAAGTCTATTTTACCCCTAACCAGCCCTCTTGACCCTGTTGAGTGTTGACGTCCAGTCCACGGGTCGGTCCAGCGATCGTGCCCACACGGTGTTGAGCTTATCCGGCCCCTACGGCCCCACCTTTGTGCCCAACTCACACAACGTGGACGTGCAGGTGCCTCGCATGCCCAGGTGCCTCCAGATGCCTCACAAACTATTTTGAGTGACAGGCGTCACAGGCCAGGGCTTTAGGCCGTCATTGGGTCACTGTAGATAAAGTACTCGAGTAGCGAGGTCACTGAAAACAACCCCGCCATTGCGACCAACTCCAATTTCAAGACGACCCTTCAGGTAGCAATATCAAACCACCGCAAGACATCTCCAAACACCCATAACTCATAACCCATAACCCATACCCCCTAGCTATCAAATACTCTGAGCGCATCATGGCCCCTTCATCAGCCATCATAGTAAGGAAAACCCCGTCCCATCTCCATCAACAGCTCACCTAATGACCACCATCCCAGACGAAGCTCAAAGTGCAGCTCAAGCTTTCCATCGCTCGCCTCCGCATGGTCCAACAAAAGGACGAAGCAGTATCCAAACAACAACGCCGGGCCATGGCCCAACTCCTCGAATCCGGCAAAATCGAATCCGCCCGGATCCGCGTAGAAAACATCATCCGCTCTGACATCACCACCGAACTACACGAGATCCTGGAACTGTACTGCGAACTGCTGCTCGCGCGCACAGGACTAATGGAAGGGCCTGTCTGTGACGCAGGGCTGGAAGAAGCTGTAAAGAGCCTCATATATGCGGCCCCCCGGACGGATGTCAAGGAGTTGCAGCAGGTACGCGCATTGCTGATGGATAAATATGGGAAGGAGTTTGCGCTGGCGGCTATGGAGAATAGTGATGAGAAGGTGGCGGAAAAGGTCTTGAAGAAACTTGCTGTTACGCCGCCGGCTCCGGAGTTGGTTAATGGGTATCTGGAAGAGATCGCAAGAACGTATGGTGTTGACTGGCCCAAGAAACCGAAAGAGGAGTTGGGGGAACCACCTGAGTATATGGATAGCGACGACGATGAAAATCCGAGTGGTGGGCAGGCACAGAAGGTTTTAGAGGAACCTCTCGTTGCGAGTGGCGCGAAAGTAAGGGCTGAGGAGAGGGAAGCTTTGAGTAAAGCGACTCCACCCAGGAATTTCGGTCCTAGTAGTCCGTTGAGGGTAAATCCACCAAGTCCTAGTACCGATAATCTTCATCCTAGGGTCAAGGGAACTCTGGATTTGAAACCTACGAGCAAACCCCAAACCGCACCCACAAAATCTGGCACGCAGAGCAAGGGACCGGTGGGTGGTACAATACCCGACGTGGACGAACTGGCAAAGCGTTTTGCAGCGCTGAAGAAATAAAGGGGGATTTTGGTGGTTTGGTTGGCTGGCGTTTAGGTAGGTTGGGAATTCAGCGGATATTCATGCATTATCAGTATAGCGGGTAGAATCTCATGAAGTCAAGCTTTTCGGTTTATGTTCCTTGTAAGTCGGGATTGCGAGCAACTGGAATAGGCTGCGGTAGGTACGCAATCAAAATTTACCTCTTCATCATGTTTTCACAGGTATCTCATCCAGAAAATTTGTTCAGAAAAAGATCTTTGAGTGCTTCGTGGTATAAGTGCTATGCTATTTCAAACCCCTTTTTTTTTCTCTAGAGCTCTGTCCTAGAAGTATCTATAAGTTGTTTTAAGCACGAGAAGCGAGATCTATTTTTCCCAATCATATACCCATACCATCTCGAGTATTACATCTCCCTAGCTAGAATTTCCTCTTCCCGACCACCTGCAACAGATATAAAAAACCCCCATCCATCCATTTCTAATTCATTTAAACCAACAACCAATTACTGTAACCAAGCCTTTAATTCCCAGATCGCTCATCTCATCTCATCTCATCTCATGTTGTTCTTCTTATTCTTCAACATTCAAAACTTCTATTTTCAATCCCTTCAATCTCCTACGAGGAGAACTCTCTTCTACGTTAAGATCAACTAGCTGTACGGAGTAGCTTATCAAAAGAATATTTACAAACTTCTTAGGTACTAATTAAGTAGTAGTTGATTTGAGTAGTTGATATTAATACTTAAGTGGCCATGAGTAGTAGTAGATCTGGTAGTTGGAAGCACTTGAAAGCCGACATCTGAATGGTAATTCAAGGACAACATATGAAGTAATTGTCCTCAAATGCCTGCTCTCCTATCACGCTTACCCCCTATTCTATATCCCGAGCGGGCGGGCCGACCATCCGTAGTGTCGCCGTGGTACCCGGGCGCGCTACGGGGGATCGGGTCGGCTAAGCTTCGTACTACTTAAATAGTGCTTAACTCCTTGAGTACTTGGCGCCATACTTGAGTATAAGTTGAGTAGGGCTAAAGAGTTCTTGGGTTGAGTTGAGTTGATCAGGTGCCAATACTCAACTCAACTCAACCAACTAACTTAATAGGCTGACTAGCGGTTCGCACTTGTACTGTATTCAGGAACTCCTCTCCAAGACTCACTGGATTACTGGGACCATGTTACGTCACAAAGAAGAAACCTTTCTCGAGGATTATGGAAGAAATTGAAAGTTGCAATTTGGTTCAATACTAAAATCTCGCCTGTATTTTCGAGACGCAGATCCTCCAACTAGCCCGCTGGTAACTTTCCTGCACATTGGTCCAACGCCAATTTCGTACATGAGCAGATTCAATTACATATGACTGACTCCCGAATACCTGCGAATCATTGAAAGTTGCCTGGCCTGAAAAGAAGAAGAACCAGTACTCTTACCCATGAATAGATACCAATCAACGTCCTCCATTCCTCAATAACGCTTCAAGCTCTCCGCGATACATCCCGTGAGGGTCTCGTACTTCATGGAGGTACCGGAGATGGGGCCATTCCAAATCAAGCATTTCAATGCCAGCAACGATATTACCTTTCGCTCTTCCGACCGCTTCCAACCACGGGAGGAAACATCGATAGACCTGACGAGCGAGCCGGATCGGGATGACAGCATGCGAACGCGGACTTTTTAGACTGGCGCATTCGATGACTGCTCCGTCAATGCACAAGCGCTCAAGATGAGGAGCCGTATGAGCGAGAAGTGCCATAGCCGCGAAGTTCAGGCTCTCCATTGGTTTACGAGTACACCAATTTCGGATTGTGATGTGACGGAGTAGAGTGGAGTGTCGAGTGCCGATTTGGCTGAGGAAGTTGACGAGGGCTTGGGTATCGTCCATTGTGAAGTGTTGGGAGTAGAATATAGGGGCGGCTTCCGCATGCATCTGTCTTGAAGTAGTGAGGAGCCTGGGCCTGCACTTCGTGTATAGGCCAGGAGAACAGCTTGCCACAGGGCGGTGGGATTTCATATTGCTTCTGATTATGGCGGGGTAGAGTGGGCGTTCAACCAAGAGCATTTTGTAGATCTTGTTTTTAAGCTCCGCTGGTAAGTCCCTATTTGAGGGGTGAGCAGGCGTCCGTAATATGGAGATGCAAATCACGACTTACATGAATCCTAAGACCTTTTTCTTTAGAAGAGGCTTGGACTTTTTACGTTTGAAGATCTTTGATCGCTAAGTGTTGTTAGCTGAATAAGACCTTCAAAGGTCTCTTAGAACGTGCATACCTTGTCAATGGACTGCGGCTCAACGACATCGTTTTCATCTGGCAAATCATCATCATTGAATTGCTCAGTATAGCAGATTTGCTCTCGCTTCCGTTTGGATCGGCGTGTGCCAGGTGCCATGGAGGGTGTTCCTGCTAAAGCAGAATTGTCATTGTTTTTTGTTGAAGACATTTCCATGGTGGGGCACGATTAAGAGAAGGATGAGAGTCTTTTGAAGATTGACCAAGCTTGACAGTGGTACAGAAGTAGAGGGCACCAATCAAAGCAAGGGAAAAGGAGTTAGTTCTTCCGACTATCTCCGTCTTAGTTCCGAAATCTTCCATTGATGCTTTGATTCACTAGGTATTGAGTTGATATGTCAGGTCCCTTGGTAGAAATCTTTTTCAATTGCCCTGAATTTCTCAGTTAATTATTTCAACTGTTCTATTTCTATAGCCTAATCTGAAGTGATTAGACTAGGATGTTAAATTAATAAGAACACTTTGCTGCTATCCTTTCAAAGTTGGATATTGGTTTCTGCCAAAAGAAATCTGTCTGGTCCCTACGTCTTGGCATTCCCCCCCTTTGCGTTTCTTCCCATTTAGGCAATACGAAAAACCATGATGCTCTCTCACCATTTCGCATACAAGAACAAACCCAATTAGCGTGGTAATTGTCAAGTTCCAGCTTCATGTGTGACTGTGCGTGAGGTTCCTGCAGTTACCTAAGCCCTAACTCTGTGGTACCTACGAGCAGCGCATGGTGGGTGGTCAAAGAGATCATCTGTCTCTATTAGTTTTGAAATAAGATGCAACAGACAGTAGTTCAATCATTCAGGTGAGTGCAATTTGCTTCAGTGAGTTTTAGGTGAGTTTGTTTGATAGCAGAATTACTACTGCTAGATGGTCTGGTTGAGTGTACCACATTTAGTGTGAGATTAGTGCAAAGGATTTAAACAATTTGTGAAGTGTGGCTCAAAAACAAAGAGAGCCCTGCTTCATCTTTCAACCTACACCACCGCGTTCACATTCACCAGCGAAACGCGTGCCCACTAAGCGAATATTAAAGCATCTAAAAAACCAACCCAGCTCTCCCTCCCCCTTTCCCAAACAAAGACCTAAACCCCTAAATAAGAAGCGCGCAGGGCTTGATAAACCAGACTAACTGAGTTTTTACTATTTGAAGTGCAGTGCTAGCAAGATTTACAAGGCATAGTACGAAAAATCTTTTAGGACCACTAGATCATTGCAGTTGCCTAGCGCACCACCAACAGGTGTATAATTGGTGGATTTGCTGGTTGGCGAGTTATCTTAATATAAAACTTTTAGTTATGGGGTAGACCCTCTTTTAGATTATTATAGTGGGTGTGATTGGTTAAGAACTTGGTATATCTTTGGTAATTGATGGATTGTAACCGCAGAGCCTCGTCATATATGGGATTAAGACTAAGGCTAATGAGAAAAGGGAATATGATTGAAAGGATTTGCAATTATAGCGATGAGGTATTGAGCCAAACGGCTGTTTTCTGAAGGGAATATTTGGTAGAGATTTAAATGAGAGTTTTGAAGTGAAGCATGGAGGTTAAGATTCAAGGTGAAAGACGAAAGACTCAAGTGTAACAAATCCAGACAAGCCCTTGCACTGTACTAAAACATTCCTGTTTGTATGCTGCTATATCTTTCAACCCCTTTACATATGAGCTGGTGGTACAAGAATCAAGGAGTCTACCTCAGAATTCAGAAGAAGAATATCTTATCATCAAAGGAGTTACTCATTGTAGTCTAGACCATAGCGCTGCATATAAGTGCTTCTACTATAGAACCCAGAAGTGTGTATAGGTGGTGTATTACTACGTTCAAGGTTCACGTGGTTCACGTCAATAACTCTATCTTCAAGTCCTCTTTGTTCTGATCATATCCTTTCTCACCCTCTCAATAATGACACACTAAAACCCCAAAATAGTCTTGACAACAAATTCTAGTACTTCTTCAAAACAGTTCTTGCAAGGAAAAGAAATCTACTAAGCTTCTTCCGTCGTAAAAAAGGTTATTCATCTTATGACATCAAATCATACATCTTGCACCCACATCATCCTTGTCTCATAAACTCAGATCTTGAATCTTCCAAGAGAATGGAATAATTGGGCTCCACAAACACTTCACAATATTCAAGAATCAATTGAGAATCACGAAAACACAAAGTATCAAAATTCACTTTACAGAAGAACCAAAAGTTTCAGAAAGCACCATTTCTTCATCACATTCATCTCACCATTCCTCATAACTCATAACCCATCACCATGCAAACCCTCACTCCGTACCACTCCTCGCCAAAAACAACTGACCATGATATCCCCATGCACCCAACCCAACCCAACTCATCCCATCACAACCATAAACCAAAACCCCACCACTGACCATAAATCACAGTATATGAGAAAAGCCCATCAACCAAAGCCCGTCATCTCATCCCAAATGCACCAGTCCATCCCTCATCATCGGAGTATCAAAGTGTTTGAGTTCGCAGACTGGAGGTATCTTGTCTTGTCTTATTTTGGGCTAGGAGATGGACGGTATTCAGTAGGTATTTATTGTGGGCAAGTCTAGTCAGCGTATTAGTAAAAGATCCATACACAGCGTATGTGAGAGTAAGTGTTGATTAGGAGAGGTAAGAGAAGCGACGAGAAGATAGGAGACAACATACAGCACCACAAGAGCCGCAGCTCTTACCTCCATCACTAGCAGCACCACATTTAGGACACTGAGAGCCGTGCATATTTGCTTTCTTTTGTTGATGAAGTTGGAGTTTTCTTGTGAAGTCTATTCAAGAGGATTCTGTCAGTACCAAAAAGGAAGGAATCCAAATTGCAGAAGGCTCACTCACTTTATGTATTCAAGTTGTCTGTCAATGGACAAGTTGACAAGTGACAAAAGGTTAAGATGGTCAGCAGAAATAGACAACAGATGAGGGGTAGATAGATAGGCAAACTCTCCCGAGTAATGAGCACAGCACACTCAGCTGCAAGTCATCTCACCGAGGCCAACCCCGCCACAAGCTCAATGGTGCAGGTGGTTGGGCGTGGGGTGGATCCCAATGCGGTAGATTAGACGAGTTCAAGGACCAATCTCCGCTCAGCACGTGGGAAGGCGGTGGGTGGTCTCGTGAGCTTGCGTCTTCTCAGAAACTCAATAACGCCTATCGGATTTACCTCCCGTTCAAGTGGGTGTACAACTTTGTCATGGACCTTGGGAAAGGCTGATCAGTGATCTGGCGCTGATGTACCCCAAGTACGCCCATGTATGAAGTGACGAGTGGGAAAGGGCGAGGGTGGAGTAGGTGGGACTACAGTCCGATATAGTTTCTTACAGTACACAAGTTCAAAGATTACAATGGCAGCCGCGCGCGAAGCTGCGGTGAATATCAATTTCGTATCAAATCAAGGTATAATCACCAAAGGCCAACGTAGTAGAAGAGCCTTGGAGTAAGTCAAGCCAACTTAGCCCGATCCTGTCCATTCCCGTCCAGCACCGCCCAAGTGGAGAAAGTAATAAGGCTCATAGCCATCAATTTACCATAGCCATACCTATTCACAGAAAAGAGAAAAAATCCGGGTTATACCATCAACGCCCCTTGGAAACTAGTCCACGCATAAAAGCAAAGAATGATGCACCTCCGACATCCGAAGAAGTTGGAGTATTTTGACGCCGTTCCGTAGATAGCACACTGCCCTTTCGACCAGAAGACGACGTAGATATTGACGGGCCCACAGGAGCCTTTCGTTTGCTGCTTGTTGTTTGAGAAGAAGTATTTCGTATCGGTGATACCCTTCGAGTGATTTCCGCAGGCCCGTCTATTTGTTATTCGATACCGTGCTGTTTCTTGAGCTGCTCTAAATTATCCTTGCGGGATTCCAAGTCCTCTTTCGATCGGACCATCTTGTCTGGTTGGTGGTAAAGAACTAGAGGGTGTCAGCGAGATGTCGAATTGGAAGACCCGGATCGACAGCGTACCAACGAGATAGCGATTCTGGAAGTTGAATCCGTTCAACTTTTCGCAAGCCTGCTTTGCATCCATTACGTCCTCGAATACGACATATGATGTACCTTTTGTGTTGTTGGCGATACCTTGACGGATTTGGCTGAATAAGTTAGTGGAGTTCGAATAATGTTGGGATAAATGTTGTCGCATACCGAATGGGACCAAACTTTCCGAAGAGATCGAAGAGCTCCTCTGGAGTGACGTTGTAGCTGCTTCTGGTTAGCATGATTTCCCATGCGATCTGAGTCTGACATCCGCGGCCCTGATGGCTTCGACGTAGTTGATGTTGACGGACCTTAGATTCTTGACGAACAGTATTCTGGCAGGTTGACACGAGTTAGCTTCTGCTTGCGTCCCGTCGCGGCTACATGAGGCCTATGACGCCCGGATCGCGTCGCGTTTGTACGTACCGATTGACCTCGGGTGCAAGTTTACCGCCTCGACTCATAGCTTGGCTACGGAACTGATCGTAAGTAGGGGGTTTGGTGGTGGATGGAAAGTTGTTGTACTGTAGAGTTGCGAATTGATTGTCGATAGCGGACTTGGATGGTAAAATGGAGGCGGCCAAGGCCCGAGCCATTCCGTGCTAGCGCCGGATCACGTGGACAAACGTTTTGTCTTGGCACTGGCACTCCCAACCTGAAGGTCTCTCGGGTTACTACGTTAGCCTTCCTGGGGCTTCCAATTGGGTTGTCTGTCTGTTCCCCTGAATATAAATCTCCACCTGCACTCACCTCAGGGCTGAGACAATCACAACGAATTATGATCTGCGACGTGAATCTCTTCAATTTAAGGCGACCTTCTTTCGAGATTCTTCGAGGCATCCATCCCATATATACCCGAACTCAATACTTGATCCGGATTGTAACCTTCCATCTTTCCTTTCTTTGTCACCTGTACCACCCCTCCTACGTCATATAAAGTTTGGTCAAACGCATTTTTGACAGAATTGCACCTACATATGGGTTGCATGCTGAGCACTCTGCGAAAATCACGCTCTTGCTCTACACTGTCTTATGAGCTCTTTTATCAACACCATGAAGGAGTTGTGGGCAAAGCAAAGAGACAAAGAGGCAAGAATGACTGTGATTACATCATATAGACCCTACTTTCCTTATTGGCTTTTTCTAGGTACTGGAGAAGAATCCTCTGAACCACTTCTCATGGTCAACTTCTCATGGTCAACTTAAGCCCAAAAGCATTTTATAAACGCATTCTGTTGGTCTGAAGACGTGGATGTGATTTATATAACGAAATCAATATACTCTTCTGCAATCATCTGTTGAGAGTGTATAAGTGGGTACTAGCTTACTATTCAGTAGGCCAAGAGGCCAGCTACTTGTACTAGCTAACATGCATAAACTAGGAGGTGAATAGTCCAGTATTTCAACATGCACCCATCAAGACCAACTCCCTACAAAGAAAGAGACACCCAAGTACTCAGTCCTCTTACTCGCCTCTTCCACCCGCAGCACCAGCAGTTTTGCACATTGCATTCCACTATCAAGGAATTAGCCTCCCTTGCATCCCTCTCTTCCCTCAATAGGGAAAAATAGTTACCTTGGCCTCGTCTGGGAGTTGAATCTTGATACTGTCGCAAGATGGGGAAGGAGCAGAATTGAAGGCGCAATCTGTGCAGCCAGCTGCCTTAGCAGCGCCACATGCTGATTGAGTCGATGCGTTGTCTCTGCCCTACGAGGTGTTAGATACATAATACGTTAACTTGGTTTGCAAGAGAAGAAAGCCCTACTTTGCTAGTTTCGCAGAAGCCGTAGAACATGTTGGCGGAGGCAACGCTTGCCATGATGGCGATGAGGAGGGTGCTTTGGATTTGCATTTTTATTGAATATATAAGGATGGTTGGTTGGTTGAATAAAGGGGTTTCTTCAATGAGTATTGTTAGAGCTGTAATGTAAGAAACTGGAGGAGAGATGTGGAAATAACATCAGATATTTATCTCTTTCTCTGGAGCAAATTCAACTTTCGTGGAATAAAGTCATTCACAGATGAAACGTTCTGTGTATGGAGTAACCCTCCAGATGAACTTCATTACGAAGAGTCCAATGGCCCCAGACTTTGAAAGTGATGTAAAGAGGGAGGACACCTCCTGTAAGAGTCACACCCTGCAAGTTGATGCATAGTGCAATTCGGTCCCGTTTTTTTTAGCGAAACCGGCTCAACAGAGACTCGTCTTGTGGCATTATAGACTTTTCTCACATATGATCCGTGACATGGTAAACTCTCAGCATCTCATCCTCTTGACGAGAGCAACCTTCAGTTGAAGTTTCTGGCATAGAAGAAAGACAACGAGTAGCCTTTTTAGACCACTGCTAGTAGAAGTATCTCCTATACAGTGTAAATATTCCCGAGAGCAGGTAAAGTGAACGATGCAAAGGGTATTTCCAGTGTAACTTTTGGGGTGTAAATGTTTGGTAAGAAAGATATCGGGGTGCTATTGTATTATTACTATGAGAGTATACGTAAGCACGGCATGAAATCTGGATTTTGCAAAGTTTCGTCCCAAAAAGCCTGAATGCCAAAACTCGGATGATCTTTGTTTTTCCAGAGTTTAAACATATTTGGATGGCATCTCCAGCTAGGGGACCTTTAGCGCGAGTTTAGCTCGAGAATCTGGCATAATCCGTCGGGGAATCGCCGGATGCGTCTAACGACAAGCTGGGTTTTGGGTTTTCTTGGAATTTCAAGGCTTATATCAATTACGAAGGATTTACTTCGTATTATTTTACGACATAAAACCCCCGATTGCAGGGTTCCACACGATGTTACTTTCTTTATCCCTGCCCCTGCTGGCACGCTGCTTTCCGAAAGAAACGTTAGAGTGCACCGTAGGCTACGCAATAGCGTACTTACTTTGTCACAGACATAACAAATGTAGGTTTACTGGGGTAGCTTCAGTAGAAAACAGGGTAAACCCCTCGTCAGAGTTGCATTTGTGTGAATAGGACGAAGTACATCTATATGCGTCGAATAAGAATCAATAAAGACTTCTAGTATATGTATGGTGTGGCAGAAAATGTAGTCCTCAAGGGAGACTAGTAAGAACGTAGTCAAATCACTTATAGTAAGACCTTTGAATCGCATATCTAACTGTAATAGCCTGCGCAAGAACAGATATGAGGTAGCTACCTATTAAATCTAGAACTAGTTACATTTCCCTAAGTACTTCTCAAGTTATGAATAGCCAGTTCGTCCTTCCTCTGCCTTGTCGCTTGCAGAGGAAGGATGAACCGACTATTAGCTTTACTTCATCTTACCTTACTCGCTACCTCGAGTCAGGACTTCTACAGCTTAAGGTAAAAGAAGCATTAAAAGCTATGGTGTAGAATGGTTCTCAAATAACTTTATACTCATATTTTATAAATCATGCTCGCATTTATACCCTTATAGGCGCTTTACTGTGTGCGGACGTTAAACAGGAGTACGTTTTGGGGGGTGAAAGACAGTAAAGTCGTGTTGTTGCCTGCAATTAGGGTGTTTTAGGTCATAAAATTCTTAGTCTAACTTACTCTTCGCGATCGCCAAACCGGTAGGCAGAGTATCATAATTGGCATTGGCTTTAGTACTCTCGTTAATAATCGCGAATCATACCGGTAGGATGCTAGCAGCAAAACCCCATTAAAAAGTTCTTTTTGCCATTTTGGCGAAGATACAGAGTCGGAATCACTAATATTTTTAAGCTTTTAGAGCTAGGGGTGACTCCAAATTAAAAACATTCTTGGCTAAATGACATAGTGTTAGTTTGTTCATTGATTGGGATAGTAGCTAGAGGCTCGTTGCTGCCCTAATGTTCCTCATGCCCAACGCCAGATAAATTCCCATCCGCCACGGTTCAACCAGATGGATGTTAAGTACCCCCGATCGATATCCATTCGCATAACCGATACGATTTCTCTGTCTGTCATTTCTGGGTACAAAACTTGGATTGTTGATATAACGAGGTCAAGGGTCAAGTAGCCTCCGCTCATGAAAAAGCCCCGAAACGACGTTGGCAAACTAGCCGGCCTCGTGAAGTCTTCGGTATTCTCGTAGTTAATGGTGTTGATATGAGGGTCCGACATTGTGTTTTGCTTGATTTTCGTGAATTGTTTGTTGCTGCTGGTTTCCTTTCGGGCTCGTTGTTTTGTCGTCTCTTTTCGGCTTTCGTATCGCGGTCTTCAAATATGGTTTGGCGAGCGATCCCTTGATGAGGAATATATGGAGGCATCATCTCTAGAACGTTCACTCTTGAAGGCTCAAGGATACGGTTAGTGTATCCTACTATGATTCACTCTAAATCTGTCTCCTTCCATTCATCCCTTCCCTCTCATTCCCAAACCTCTTGTTGCATTCATAGTCACTTAGCTTTGAGTGTAAATAGAGCGGCATAATAACACCGCATTCAATTTCAGGAAATGTGTATATATTGATATCTTGATCAGAGGTACCAACTTGGATTGAGTAACACTATGCATTGCAGTGGCCTTCATGCGAGCACTTCTAGCAACCGCAGAGAGTGCATCAACAATCGTGGATATCAGGTCCAGTGGTTGAAAGGTCTAGGAGGTAGTGGAAACGCTTAGGATTATTCATTATAGGGTTTGTCGCACAATCAGATTGGTACGGGAACACACGAACACCGTTGTGAGTACAAGTATCTCCACAAGATCTACGATTCCAGGAACGGTCAAAAGCATCTCCTCCAAGTGTTCTCTCCTAATCCATTGTCAGATAAATATGAAATAAATGCCCGTACACAAGAATCCTTCTAGTGTTGCTCCTTTTTATATCACTTTCTTTTGTGGTTATACTATTTGTATTATAGAAGTGGTCATGTATATCTTTTGTAATTGGCCGAAGCCTATGGCTACTGTTGTTAGCCACAATGATCTTGCGGCACATACATATTTTATGGCTTGCTAATGATAGGAAGGTTACACCTGTGCGACCTCTACCAACAACACAGAATAATGGGGAGGAAGCTGATTGGATAGTCTGCCAAACCTAGTCATCTATGATTCACAATAAAACAAAATCGCAGGACTCTTATCCTTATGAATATTTGGACCTTTACTCCACCAATTCACTTCAAGAAAGTTACGTGGACCCCTGCCTCTAGATCTCCCGCATTTCTCACCCGCCCCTCCAACAACTTTCCCAGATTACAAATACCACACTAGCTAACCAATTGTGTCTGTCCCCGAATCCCGGTTCCCCATGTCAACCTCTATTCGGGAAATAAGCGACGTTTCCCAAAGGATCGGGTCGCCGAAGAAACTTTGACCTTGAACATATAGCACACCCAGACATGCAAGATTTGAGCGACATACCTCACATGTGGTGGCAGTGACATGCAAATCCCGTGATTAACCTTGCATGATCGCAAACTAATATCAAGGCACCAATAAGCTTGCATGCTGGTGGACCCTCGACTTGGGACTCTCTCCTAATTCAGAAGTGAAGCCCCAGGGGGCACCGTGGGGGCTTTATCAGACCGACATCTTTTATTTAATCCTGAGCTTGCGATTTTCGCTGGCAAAATGACAATGTCCGTTTCGGCTCAGCGGCAACCAAAGCAGTCGATAAATCAGCTTGTTGGTAAGCTACTGTCAGCCTCGGAGTTTCCTTGGGCAAAATATGAACCTTGTCTATATTACTTTACTCGCTTAATTACAGGGAAACGTCATTCCTTACGAGAGCCCTCATCCAGCTTACCCTCTTGAAGACTTTCCATGGTAGAAATCTCAAATTTGACACGCGGGGCATAACAATTTGGGATGAACCATATACGCTCTCCTTTGAAGTTCACGGGAACAAGCCATGATGGTACTGTACCAAAAGCCGCGGTAATTCCAGGGTCTGCACTAAACCCTTCCTGCACCGATGCGATAACGTTAACACCATGTCAGCTGCGCGTAGAAATACCAAGTCCCAGCCCCAATAAGCCATGATTTTCTTCTGTCCAATCACGAAAACGTTTCAACCCGCGGTACTACGAAAGAAATCATCCTATATTTGAAAGGCTGACAGGCCCTGCCTGGCAATATGTTTGTAAGTCTCTGGATGACCTGTCTTCACTATGTTGATAAGAGCTTGATGTGCGTCACAATTCCATCAAATAATGTCAAAACATTGCCCATTTACCCAATTCCTGATAGCATGGCACTAGCGCCGTTGGAGGACTTTTGATACCTGGAAGTACCTTCCTTGACGAAGTGAAAATTTCTCCACTTCTATATCGTGACAGAAAGGTTCCACAATTTGGGTTACGCCAATCTTCACCCCTCATTTTCATCTTGTACAATCGGTCAGCAAAAACCGAATGCGAGCAAAAGATGTCTCTACAAGATGGAGTCATCTATATGGGGAAGCCTCCTCCAGGAAAGACATCGAATGCTCTCGACCCGCCGTCGCTGGAACTTGTCAGCATTGTGGTATTCTCCATATTGATTGGGTTCAATGTCTTATTTGTGGTTTGCAGACTATGCTTCAAAGCGACAGCAGGTTTCTCTCTTGACGATTGTGGGTTTTCGTGTCTTATCAATTTTTTTTCTCGGTCAGCTGATTGTACTACATAGTGTTCATATTCTTCGCCGCTGTTCTAGGGAATGCGCAGACCATTCTGGTACTCACACGTGAGAAGAAGATGCTTTGTAGAAGCTTTATACAAATTTACTGAATTCTGATAGTTACCAAATATGCACGGCACGGATGGGACACACCCTTATCATGGCTCGATTCAAGCTATATCAAAGTAACGTTCTACATCTCTCCTGCCTTATCATCTCTAATAAAAAACAGAGATACGCGTACGCCCAAACAATGCTAGCCTACCCTTCAATCCTCTTCGCCAAGATATCCATCCAGCTTCTATACCTCCGAATCTTCACTGTGAAGAAAGAAGTACGATACCTAATTTATGGCGGAATCGCATGGACCATTGTGACCTACGGCCCCTTCATCATCACCGTAAACTGGTACTGCGCGCCTCATATTGGTGAATATTGGGGGCTCGTGGTTCTTTTGAGATGCTCAAAGTTTGCAGATTGGCAGATCTTCGCTACGGTTATGGGTGTCATTCTTGATTTATTTATTTTGATATTGCCGATGCCATTGCTGAGACGGCTACATTTGTCTAGAAATAAGAAGGTTGGATTGAGTCTTGTTTTTGGGACTGCGAGTTTGTGAGTGAGACCCATAAAAAGTGCTTGGGGATGAACGTGGAACAGGATATGCTAATATATGGGATTTAGGGCTGTGGTATGCGCCATATTGAATTTGGGATTCAGAATAACACTCCGCAACCCGAAAGATTCGGTATATACCGCGTGGGAAGCTACAATAACAAAGTATCTCCACCCCCACCCCCTCTCTCCACAAATAATGAGCTAACACCTCCACCCAAAGCCTAGTGGAAAACAACGTCGCAATAATAGTCGCCTGCGTTCCCGGTACCGCATCATTCTTCAAACGCTACATCGCCCCTTCCCGTCTATCCACCTTCCTGGCAACCTCAATTCGAAGTATCGTCGAAAAACGGGGGGCAAGTGCTTCAAATAATGCGTCTAAGAATCGCAAATGGCCGCGTTCACCAATGCCTCCAAGTTCAAAGGGCTCAAAAAGCTCGAAGGAGAGTTGGAATGGGGGCAATATTGGGTTGGTGAGTATTGGAGGGACGCCTTTTGATGGAGTGGGAATTGGTGCTATAGGTAGGAGAAGTCAAGAGGAATTTGGAGGGCTGCGCGGGTATGAGGAGTTAGTGGAAGAAAACGGTGCTGGGAATGGGGGAGATATGGAAAGGGATTTGAATGGGTTTGCCATTGATCGGAGGAGTGGAGAATGAGATTAGAACTTGCTCATCTTACCTCTCTTTTGAGTTTGGCCTCTGGTATCTTTAGCAAGCGGGTTGAGGAAAAACATAAATTGATGTTTGGGCTCTTGCATGTTCAAAGTTGGACTACAATGGAGTTAGCTTTAGATTCGAGATTTGGCACAGAAGAATAATGACAGTAATGATAACTATTAAAGTGACTTGATTATTCTCTCGTAGGCTAGTCGGTTGAACCCATATAGTAGAATGATGAATGTGATAATAAAGTTAAAATTATTTTGATATGGATTTATGGGAATAAATCAACTCGAGAAGAAGCCCTGCGAGGAGTAGAATTGGCCATGGGGTTGGGTTATATTGATAGTTTAGTTTAGTTTACACTTCTGTCCCAAAGATCTGGAAAACCGGAAGAAATATCTAACCATTAGATTTCGTATTATCTTGCTGCATAGCACCAATGGATAAATAGAAAAAGGGGCGATTTCAGTGTCTGGTGATCTTTCTTTAGTATATCTATCTTCGAAAAGTTTATGCCAGATTCAGAAGCGAGATCAAGGGACTTGTTATGAGCGAAAATCACATAGGGTAGTTCCTGTTGAAAGGTTCCGAGGACAGACGAGTCACACTATTTTGATGGGTTACTTTTGAGAGGAGATCTTTGTACCTAAGTAATCTGAATGAAACATTGAAATACAATAACTATTTCTTTCCAAGGTTTGCGGTATAATGTCACGTGATCATTGAGACTTCAGACTGTGTGGATTTTTATGGTTCATCTCTACAGATTACATGGCGGAGACATTCTATATCTCTTCAATGATATACCGGCGGCGGCGCCGGATGATGTTGGAGTTCTCTTTTTCCGTCCCAGGGCTGAAGACGACCATATCAGGTGACAGTTCGCGTTCCAGCGGCCAAGTGTTCAATTTACCCCACTTCTCCCATCGGAGAAACCATGTGTAAACAACTGTGGATTGATTAAGCATTGTACCAAAGTGTACCGAAGGACGGCTACAAAGTGCCTATTTCTGATATATACTCGTAAGCCCTCTTTGAGTCTAGGTTCTGTACCGCTACTGTTGGTTCCAGGCAACCTCGATGACGGAAAGAATCATTTTAATTGGTCCTTGGTTTTTTGTTGGGATTAATTTTGTTGACGTAGATTGTGTTGCACTGTGATCTCATGTGTGCACTTTCTCTTGCCTCTTTGCTCTTAAAATTCCACTTCTAACTGTATCTTAGTCGATCATTATCATCCACTCTTTGAACTGATTTTACGCAAACCTCAACTATATTGGGCAACATGGGAGACGTCTCTGAGCCCAAGGGCTTCGACGTGGTTGTTCGGGGGATCCCTATCATGGCAACCGAAAAAAGTTTGAATGATTTCTTCAGAGGTGTCATGGAGAGGCTCGGTATTGAAGATTGGGTTTGTCAAAAGATTGGACGGAGGCCTTTCGCAAATATTATTTTTCTCGAACCCACTGATGGCATCAAATTCTTGAAGAAACATGGAGAGGTCAAAGGTCCGTTTGGGAAGAATGCCATGGAGCCTGGTGCCGAGAGGCTTCAGATGGATGATCGAGAACTTGGGTGTTGTCAGAGTCACAGATCCATCGATCTTCTAGCTGTGCGGAGTCTCGCCATGGACCAACAAAAGAAGATTCGGGAGAAGAGTATGCCAAAAAGAGCCCCAAAAGCAGATTTAACAAAACACCAAAGAAGCTTTCTGTCTTCAGCGATCCATTGTGGGATTTGGGATTGTTTGGACACCGGTTTTACTTTCCGTTCATTCCTCGCTTTACAACAATTTGCAAATTTAGATTTCAAGAACACACATATCCAATACCAGACAGGGGATATGAAACGGCTCGATATTCCATACCACAGTATTGAATCCATTGAATTCAACCGATGTACGTCGACGGGCAAATTCATGTGCACCATTACCCTTAGAGAACCTCCACGTTTCTCTCAACCCCTGACGAGGATGAAGTCTGGTGGTGCCCAGATTAATTCCGAAAGAGAACGAGTCTCCGGAATGAACGAAGAGCACGGCAATATTTCTGGAAGTTGTCTTGTTTACCGGATCATACTTGCCCATGAGTCTATTCAAATTCAAAGAATTAAGTCTTTGGGTCAAATTCACAGACTGCCCCCTTTCATGCATCGATTCGTTCTTACTACGGAAACTCCTGGCATTGGCAAATCTTCATTCCTACGTGAATACAGCCTCTTGACTGACAGCTTATCACCCGCTGCATCCAGGCTTCCGTTCTCCGTCTGCTACCAGCTCCAGAAGCTTGCCCAGAATGGCTACCTTCCTATAGATACCGTTCTGAAACTTCTTCCACATGGCCAAAGGATATTTCAAAACTCAGGGGAGCGGATTACCCTTGCAGTAATCAGAAAGCTTTTTCAACATATTCCCTGGGCAACACCCGATGCCGATTTTGATACTTTCAAAATAGCTGAATTGAAGGAAGTTATGTTGGATTTTGAGGAGCAGTTAGTTAAGAACGGACTACATTCAGAAGAAATCCCCGGAGAATTAGAAGGAATTGCTATCATTCATAAAGTACAAGTTACTCCATCTGGAATCCTGCTCTACGGTCCTGAAGCAGAAAACAACAACCGTATTTTGAGAAAATACTCTCAACACCACGAGTTTTTCTTGCGAGTCCAATTCAGCGACGAAGACGGAAATCGATTAGCCTTCAGCAAGAACACTTCCAATAAGCCAATCTATACGAGGTTCCAGAAAATCCTGGACGAGGGTATCTTCATTGCGGGTCGACAATTTTCTTTCCTCGGGTTTTCTCATTCCTCACTTCGTTCTCAATCTTGCTGGTTCATGGCACCTTTTATCTACGAAGGGTCTCTTTTGTATTATGAGAAACTCATATCAGGTTTAGGTGATTTTCAGAACATCCGAATTCCTGCGAGATGCGCAGCTCGCATAGGACAGGCGTTCAGTGATACTAGGGATGCAATAACATTGCCACTTAATATCAAGAGAGAGATTCCAGATGTCAAGAGAAATGGTAGAGTGTTTAGTGACGGATGTGGAACCGTCTCAAGACAAGCTCTAGATTTAATATGGGCAGGTCTTCCTCCAGACAAGAGTCCAACTGTTCTTCAAATTAGATACCAAGGTGTGTACCAAGCACGAAGTCCTAGATCATCTTTGAAGTTCCCCAATCAAGTAGAATGTGTCATATGGGGTACTAATATCAACAAAAGGAGCAAAGGGCGTACTTTCGCTAGATACTCGCCTTGTCGGTTCTCAAATGTGCTTACGAGATTCGATGACAAAGTTTCGAGGCTCTGATTCAGCTGATTTGGAAATATGTACAGCTGGTAATAAGCCGATTACTCTTTATCTGAACGAGCAGTTGATACCAATCTTGGAAAAGCTAGGCATTCCCAATGAATGGTTCCTCGACCTCCAAAGAACCGAGATTGAGCGGCTTTACTCGACCACTTTGACTGCCAATAATGCTTCCAAATTTCTCTCATCTCATTCCATCGGCGACAAAATCGGGTTGCCACGGTTTTTGAAAAATTTGGTCAATTATCATCTTTCGTTCCAACAAGATGATTTCCTCACCAGGGTCGTTGAAACTGCTGTACTCATTCAATTGCGGACTCTCAAATACAAGGCCAGGATTCCGGTACGAAAGGGCTTTACTCTTTTAGGGATCATGGATGAGACTGGTATCCTCAAAGAAGGCCAGGTATTCTGCATAGCAGATATAGATGGTGTCTCCCAAGTCATAACTGGAGAAGCTGGTCGCCCAATCATCATTTCAAGATCACCTGCATTACATCCAGGTGTGTGATCCATTTATTATCTTACACCCTTTGAGTCTTTTCAGGCCATTTGAGATTATTTATCTCCCTAGGAGTGCTTAATATTCGGAAGTATCCTGGAAAAAGGCAATGCTAACTGTGAACCTCCTGTAGGTGATGTTCAAACGGCAACTGCTGTGACTGTACCTTCATGGTCACCACTCATGCGTCTACGGAATTGCATTTGCTTTAGTCAAAAAGGTGCCAGAGACATTCCCAGTATGCTGAGTGGAGGAGATCTTGATGGAGATCTTTATCATGTAATATTTGACTCAAAGGCAAGGATCGCGCGGCCTACGTATCAGCCGGCAGAATACCGTCGACAAATCCCTCGAGAGCTAAGTCAGGCTGTCAAGCGGGAAGACATGACAAAGTTCTTTATCGAATTCATGGAAACCGATCAACTTGGTCGAATTTGTAATGTTCATAAGATGATAGCGGACGGAAGTTCGGTAGGGATTACTGACCCTCGTTGTATTAAACTGGCGGAAATGGCCTCTACTGCCGTTGATTTCTCCAAAACTGGAATTCCTGTAAGCCCGTCCTCTTCTCCTATGACTTATACGTTGCTTAATTGATTTCGTTGTAGGTGAGAATGAATGAAATGCCAACGTACAGTCGTATCAGACCCCATTTTATGGCCCCTGGACCACACGTGGAAATCCTTAAAGATAAACCTATTTCCTTCGTAAGCGAAGAGAGTTTGGATGATCTCAACGAAGATGATGAAGGTTATACAGCCTTCAAGTACTACCACAGCACCCGTATCTTGGGGAAATTGTTTGACGCCGTTGACGAACAGGAAATCTTCAAGCGTTTGCAAAACAACAGAATCCTGAATACCAACGTATCGAAAAGAGACTGGAATAGATCCACATCTTTATTACTTGAAATCTGGACCTTGATGGAGACCTTTTCCGACGGTGCTTCGAAAACGAGTAAAAGTAGTTGGAAAAGCCACATAGAGAGGGCGAGAGGAATTCGCGAGGAGTACGAAACTTCCAACTTGTCACCCCGGCCTCTTTGCACCGCTGACCTGTTTTGTAGATACGGGGACTCACTCTTAGATTTGATGTTTGAATATGGACCGAGTCCTCATCTTCCAGTCTCTGAAATCGAAGTCTTCATAGGCAATATCATTGGGAAGGCAGGTGCTCCAACCCATCGCCAACGCGAAATGTCGATGTCCATGAAAGAAAGGTTTGACGATCTCTTATCCTGGACAGTGAAACGGATGACCTTCCAAGACGAATATTTGCTTCAAAATGGACATCCAAATATCAATCATGATATGCATGGCGTGCTTGTCAGTACAGCCTGTTTATGGTGTTTTTTGTATGATGAGCCTAAGATCTTTGATGGTGGTAAGAAGGGAAGCTTGAATCTGAGGAGTTTCGGGTATGTGGCTGCTGCGATGTGTCTGAGACTTATGGGTAAACTTTCAGGGTCTGACAAATGATTGCAATCTTTCACCTTTGTTTCTGGTTGGTTGTGTGTGGGTTAGTGAGAATTTTGGTCTGTGATACTGTACCAGCCTTGGTAGTTGGCCTTCAAATTGAGGAGATAAGTTAATAAAAAAATTGATTCCCTGATTGTTTGGTAGCTATTCTTACTATTAAAACTCATATTTTATATACTCCAGGGGTAACTAGTAGTGCTTTATTTTAAGCGACCAAGCTTTTACTATTGAGACTTCATGTATAGAAACCCAAGATTTGATTGAAAAGGCGTTGATCAAAGTAGCACTGCACTGTAACAATGGAAACAAAGTATGGCTCGTAACTTCTGATTGATCAATTTATCAATCTGAAAAAAATCAAACAACTCAAAAAAATCATCTGTTGCTTGTCGTCGATTGTCTCAACTAACTTTTTTCATTCCCCACAAATGCTTCTTATTATTCACCATCTCTACTCTCTTATTCACTATGTAATATATACCATTCACTAATTGGGCTTATTATTCACTAGTATTACTAATTATTCACTAGCAATATTTAGAATTCACTATTTGTAGTATACTACTTACTACTACTTATTACTTCTACCTACTGTTGTTCACCTGTGATTCCATGTTCACTCGTTTGTTATTTACTAGTACTACATAGGTACCTGTAGTATGTATTCAAGATTCACTTAGACTTTCTATGTTTTATAATACCGTAATAATTGGTTTACAAGATACCATCTTATAAATAAAAAGTTAGTTTTGAGGCCAAAATGAACCTTATCTTGTAAAAAAAGTAATATCTTACAGCATAATTTGCCCCACTTTTTTGGGATGG